>JAGKQL010003973.1:0-16841 GCA_018398635.1 Cyprinodon brontotheroides | reverse complement strand
TTCTATCAGCACTATGGTGCCCTTCCTATCAGCACTATGGGGCCCTTCCTTTCAGCACTATGGGGACCATCCTTTCCGCACTCCGGGACACAACATAGTTATGTTTTGTTCCAAATCCTAATAGATTCATTGCCAAAGATTCTCCAAAGTAAAATTAAAGAAGTGTCCTACCATGACTATAAAGCTAATCCTAGTGGGAAATTAGTCCCTAACTCTGTAGGGGCAGTGATAGCCATGCTAACTCTATAGGGGCAGTGATAGCCATGCTAACTCTGTAGGGGCAGTGATAGCCATGCTAACTCTATAGGGGCAGTGATAGCCATGCTAACTCTGTAGGGGCAGTGATAGCCATGCTTACTATGTAGGGGCAGTGATAGCCATGCTAACTCTGTAGGGGCAGTGATAGCCATGCTAACTATGTAGGAGCAGTGATAGCCATGCTAACTATGTAGGAGCAGTGATAGCCATGCTAACTCTGTAGGGGCAGTGATAGCCATGCTAACTATGTAGGAGCAGTGATAGCCATGCTAACTCTGTAGGGGCAGTGATAGCCATGCTAACTCTGTAGGGGCAGTGATATGCCAGTCCAGGGACTGACTGCGGTTCTACTGTGGTTCTACTGTAAGGTACCTTGGTCAAGGCCAATGATCCACATACCTCACATGGAACAACCAGACCATGCATATTGCTTTAGGTTAATAGAATATATTAATTGTGAAGAAAAAATAACACCATCTCCCTTCTTTTTTTTTTTTACAATTCGACTGCTGAGTACAGCATGGGGACCTGCAATGTTTAGTCTGAGTACTTGACTGACCTTGAAATAAATTCCAAACTTTCCAGGCAGTTTAGGAACTCTGAAATATAATCAGTATTTGATCCTTTTTAATAGCAGTTGGACAAACATGTTTACTTTCTTTGTAAATAAAACCAGTGACATCATTTCCTGCATCCTCCTTATTAGTTGTTGGGTAAGGCTGGTCTTATTCCCATTGACCTGGTGATGGACTCGCGACCTCTGGAGAATCATTCCCTCAGAGGAAATGAATAAGCTCCTCCATAACCCTGAAGAAGGTTAAATGGGTTTGGAAAAGATGAGCGTAGCAAATATTGTCAAAGGGTGGAAGGGTGATTGAGGAACCGTTCTGTATTTTCCAATCATGTTCTGCTCACATTAAAGGTAAATCATTGTAAGTTTTTGCAGAGTCTGTCTCCGTTTTGGCCTCTTCACTTCCTCTCCTCCCTCAGTAGTTTCCAAGGTGACAGAGCTATTAGGTCCAGGACTTCCTGTATTTAAGGTTTCTGCCCAGCAACAGGTGATGTCATTGCTCCGATGTGTATAGTTTTTGAGCAGTTTTTCCTTTTCCTTTTCTTTTTGGATATGGTGAGTAGGGGATCTTTGGGCCTATCGTTGGATCACTGCAGGGCTTCCTAACCAGCTCCCACCTTGCAGAGGCGTTCTCTGGAAATGTGAGACTGAGCGGGTTCATGCGGAGGGGAAGAACGGGAGGAGCTGACCTGGCATGAGCAGCTCCAGCAGTCTTAGGGAATGGTTCCTGCTTTCATTGGCCTCCCGCTTTCTTTCCTCTCATCCTTCCATATCTCTCTTCCCTCTCTCTCAATTTCTCCCCTTCATGTCCTGACAATGCGGCAAATGTTCCAGCTCTCCTCCTCCACCCCTTAGCTTTCTCTTCTTAAAACACATACAGTCTCTCACTCCCTCTCCCAAACTGCTGTCCCTCTACATCCTGGCCGTTAGGTGTGGAGTGTAATGGTCTCCTGCAGTGCTGCTTCATCCATATGTGTCAGAGAGGGTGCGATTTCCTCCTCGAATTAAGAAGCCCCATCTTGCTGTGTGGATCACATTACAGATTCTGTTCAGGACCCAATGCATTTATGTAAAAGGTATCCATGTGCACCTCCATGTTTGCCCCTGTTTCACCACCCTGACCGGCCTTCCAGCCTCTTATGGTCTATTTAAAAGAAGCAGAGGATGCAGTGAATGCTGTGAACCCCGGCTGTTTTTGTTTTATTTGCTCCAAAGGAAGCTACTGGAAACAGTATTGATGCGTAGCTGTTGTGGCATACAGCCAGTCTGTGTGTGTGTTTGTGAAGGTTTTGTTTGGACCTGCGGTTTCAGACCAACTCACAGTATCAAATTAGCAACACTCAACACAGACTTACTGGAACTCAACACCAGCAAAGCCTCACACTTTTCCTCCCTCTCTCCCTGCCTCACCCCCTCCCTCACACACGCCTCAGAGATGCTGCAGACCGATGATCACAGTCTCCTGCTTGGCCTCCTTTATTCCTCCGTCTCCATCTGACCGTTATCCTTCATTCTGTCTTTGACTCTTCCAGCCAACTTCTCGCTGCTGTTGTGTTGCTAGGTTACAACTAGTTGAAGTAGTAGGCGTAGTGTGCTACCACACCCGTCAGATCCAATGTGTGAATCTACTGTAGATTAGCAGGGTGAAGATACTAAGACCCAAACTCCCAGACTGGTCTTCCTGAAGCTTCCATTGGTCTAGTTATATGTAAATACATTTTATTGCCAAAAATATTCACTTTGTCTGTATTCACATACATATGAGCTAGAGGGGCATCCTTTTCTTAATCCAGGGGGTTTAATTTAACGTCCTTGCACCTAATGCGAGGGATTCAGCTTTGGCTGGAGGTAAAAGCTTTAGGAAGGATATATGGGAATTTTTACACCCTTACCCCATATTTGCTTAGTTTCAGACTTTGATTTTAGAAGAGGCAGATGTTCCCTCTAATTTATTCTAAAGTCAGGTTAAGCTCCAGAGGCCAGTCAGAGTTCTTCCTGCACTTTACTGTGTGTGGTATACAGTTACGGTATGTTAAGAATGCACTACGCTGAATGAAAAAATGGAGTAAAACCATTTTTTTTTCATCCCACATTATTATTTACAGTTTCTAAACATATTTCTATTTCTAGATCCCAATCTTAAATATAAGATATATCTTTCTACATATTTGTGTATTCTAAGGCTGTTATGGTATTCCAGAACAAATGCACCAAGAATAATCTAGATATCTTTTTTAATCAGTTGCCAAACTCACCAGAGCCATAGCTCTGATGAAAGATTGCGTCCATTCCACCTGCTCTTGTTAGGAGTACTTTATGATTCTTTATAAATCAAAATTGGAGCTTATTAAAAACCAAGATCATTAGCAGTCCCTCTATCTCGCGATTTGGTTTTGTCTCTGGAGGGTGGGGCAACATCTGAGGTTAGTCATGGGGCTGAACGGGGTTTGAACTGCTTTTTGATCCAGTTGAACTTTCAGAGTAAAGTAAAAATATTGTCTTCATCTAAAGCCTTCAACTTGGATGTTAGTTCAGTTTCAACCAGGTTATTTGGGAGGTATTCCTTTTTGATCTCCTCCTCCATTTTAGATGTGATTAATCTATCTCTGTTACAGGGATATGCACCAAAAAGGCTTTTAAAAGGTTGCTGGAATTAAACCTTTGGTTAAAAAATCTCTTGACCCAGATGACTTGGTCAGTATAGACTATATTCAATCTTCCTTTCTTATCTAAAATTCTTCTTCGAAGTAGTTGCCAAAACACAAATTATTAAGATCACTTCCACCATATTGAACTTTTGAAGAGTTTCAGTCTAACTTTTAGGAAAACATCATAGCACTTGAAACAGCTCTGGTGAAAGTCACTAATGATATTCTCATGGCCTCGAATAATGGACCTGTATGGGCCGGGCGACAGTGGCGTTGGATGGAGGGAGTTTGCCCTATGTCGAAGGGTTGGCGGTTCAAGCCCGACTCCGACTTTCATTATGCGTTTGTGTCCTTGAGCGAACACTTCACCTGCGTGTCTACTGATGGTGGTCAGAGGGCCGGTGCGCCAGTGTGCGGCAGCCTAAGCTTCTGTCAGTGAGCCCCAGGGCGCTGTGGCTACAATGTGGCTGCCACCATCAGTGTGTGGTGTGTGTGTGAATGGGTGAATAGATGTAGTGTAGCGCTTTTGGTCAAGTCTCCCCTAGCTTGAATAAAAGCTATATAAATATGCCATTTACCATTTACCATTTACCATCTGTGCTTTCGTCTGTTTGGATCTCCAGTGCTGCATTTTATACAGTTGACCATAATATTCTTTTAGAAAGACTAATCTGACTGGATGATCTAGTTGAATTGTCTCTATGAAGCCCCTGAGATGACATGATGTTGAGTGGAGCTATGAGAAATAAGCTGAATTGAAATGAATTGAATCACAGATGTCCAGCAAATTCCAACCAGATGAATTACAAAAACTCCTAGGAAGCCATGCCGGGCCTCAGTTGGGTTGTTCAACAGGGTGGGAGATGTCATGGAACCATCAAGGCATCTTCATGTCCTGTATTTTGTTCTGTCCTCTCACTGAACCAGGTGAACCCAATCTGCATGATTTAATTCGAATTCGCGTCTTCTTCTTGGATGTTTTGAAGAATGCAAAATACAAAATGCCAAACTGCCTGGATGCTTGATGCCCAAAATCTAGAGTCAAACATGAAGCTGTCTTTCCTACAGCGAATGCTTAAATCTGGGTGATGAACAAACAGCAGCAAACCCACAAAAGAATGACTGAAAGAAAATGTGTCACTGCAAGTTTAAGTGAGCTGTAATGAAAAGATGTCAGAAAAACCTCAGTGACCTCAAGAAAAGTTGTTCAGAAGAATTGCAAAAAGTTTTCCAGAAAATGTTTTTCTTATAAGACCAACAGAGGCACAGAAAATGTTCCAAAGGACCTAGGGCCGTTGAACCAAAACCCGGGTGCAGGACATTTTCATGCAGCTTTATTTTTAGGCTTTTTTTGTTCAGTAAGCTGTGATGAGCTTAAATGTGCTTTTGTAAACTTAATATGAGCTTAGTAAAGTGTAAGTTCACTATCAACAAAACTTAAACAAATGTTAACAAGGTAAGGAGCTTGAATAAAGCAAAAACTTGTCATTGGTTTGGCGAAAACCTAGTTTTAGTCTTTTTTAATAAGCAAGTTTCCTAATGACGTAGATCAGGGTGTCAAAGTGGTTCCTTAAGCGTGTGGCTGGGGTTTTAACCAAGCAATAGCAACCAGACTCGGTCATCTCGTAAAGTAGGTGAAATCTGGTATGATGACTTGATGGGGATGAGATGGAGTTTAATTAACTCGGTTGAAAGGCTCTAACATGACCTACATTACCGTAAGTGGATCCCTGCAGTGTCTCAGTGTTTGGGTTCACCCAACTAGATTCATGGGGTTAATATTAGAAGATGCTCAAAGTAGCTAGCTGACTTGCCATAAGAAGATAAATTCCTGGCCTCAGTTAATCTCCACACATTTAAACAGTAGGGGCCCAGAACCAACTGATGGCGGCCCGTGGTCCATAACAGCCCGAAAAACCATCAACCATCGTAGGGCAGGGGTCGGCAACCTGCGGCTGTTTAATGCTGCCCTAGAGCTTTTTCAAAGATGTATAATGTGGTTTGCAGGAGGTTAAACAAACATTTATTTATGTTTGCAGTGCCCTAAAAATTAGTAAAATTAATTTTAAGATTGGGCTAAATCTATCATCAGTGTTTGCCGAGTGTTTTCACCCCAAGTTGCAGAGTCATTGGTAAAAATAAGGGAGAACAGTCTACAAGTTAGCCTGGTTAAACTCCCCAGCAATGATGAAAACACCCTCTGTGTGCAGATCTGAGCTCAGAGATAGCCTGGTATAGAGTCTTGATGACCTCTTTTGTATTAACGCTGATGTTACCTTAACAACATTAGTGAGGAATGTTTTCGTCAACCAATCAGATTGGAATTTACAGGGGCCAGCTAGAGGCACAACATACATCAGCTTTTTTCTGTCCTCTGATTGGTCGAAGTTGAATAATGTTTACTACAAAAAGTATTAAAAGCCTACAATCTGCTTTTAGATTAAGCTTTTGTTCCAAAGCGTTTCCGGCCCTGAATGGCTGATACTAAATGGAGATACTGAGACTTCCTGCCCAAAGACAGAAGGATGGATTTGGTTTCATAAATGTCAGCATCTCGAGGTGAGTGGGATATATTTTATTTTCATGCTTTATGCTCTATTTTATCTGGTAATTAGATGCATATTGATTCTGAACGGCTCCCGATGATGTAAATGAGGCAGAGCTGTGGTTTGTATAACCAGTATAGCATGAGCATTCCCTCAGTGCCAGTTATTACAAATTCAGTGAACAGGAACCTTTGGCAGACTGTTTTTTTTCTGTTACAACTGCTCCCTGACAGTATATCTTATAATACACACACACACATACACACCCATACTCATTCGGCAATATGTAGTGAGGACCATGTGTTGACTCCCATTGATTTTCAGTCATTTTCAAACCTTTCTATGCCCTGACCCTAAAACTAACCTTAAACCTAACCGCGACCAATGCATACCTCAATCCCAACTCCTAACCCAGTTGACACCTTAGACCTAAACCTAACTATTAGTTAAAATAGCTTTGTGAGGACCAGCAAAATGTGCTCACTTTGCAAAAACAACTGGTCCTCAATCTAATGGTGAAATTGGAAAATGGAGTTCCACCCCCTAAGGCAGGGTGGGCAATTCCAGTTCCTGGGGGCCGGTATACTGCAACTTTTAGATCCATCCTTGCTCCAACACAATTGAATTAAATAGCTTATGCTCACCTTTACATGCAGTCACTCTAGAGTTCTCTCAATCATCTAACCACTTGATTCACGTGTGCTGAACCAAAAGACACATGTGTAAAAGTTACATATGAAGTGCCCTCGAAATGAACTGAATTGCCTGTTAAGTATATATGCTGTTCTAAGGGCTAGACATAAAAAGCACACACACATAAACATATATACTTACATACATACATACGTACATGTATAGTCAGTCTGTGAGGCAGACATCCTGTCTACTTTTAAGGCTAGGCGTAAAACTTTCCTTTTTGATAAAGCTTCTAGTTAGAGTGGCTCAGGTTATCCTGAGCTATCTCTATAGTTCTGCTGCTATAGGCTTAGACTGCTGGAGGACATAGGGACCCCTTTTTCATCATTCTGCTTCATTCTATCTCTATTCTCCCACTCTGCAGAATCTGTTAGTTCAAT
The DNA here is from genome assembly GCA_018398635.1 of Cyprinodon brontotheroides. Classification (NCBI taxonomy): domain Eukaryota; kingdom Metazoa; phylum Chordata; class Actinopteri; order Cyprinodontiformes; family Cyprinodontidae; genus Cyprinodon; species Cyprinodon brontotheroides. Next base: position 9,742 of record JAGKQL010003973.1, on the reverse strand, counting down.
CTCTAACGTTCTGCCCTCTCTGCTTTTTCTCATAGTAGCTTCATCTGGTCTGTTCCTGTTTGGCTGTGACTCCATCCTGGAGAGAAATATCAGCTGTGCTGCTGCCATCAACACCTTTGTTTCTAGATGTTGGAGCTTGGCCTGTTTTCCAGTGTAGTCCTGTTTCTCTGACTGTGACTAACTGGATGTGCTCTCTTCATCCTCTGACATGGGAGCTGGCTCGGAGCTCGTCTGCCTGGCTGTGTGTTTCCTGGACGGGGCCGCCTGTGGAGCTGGTTGACAGTTGCCTTTTGTATCTATGCTTCTTTTTCTATGTCTGCTTCTGTCTCCTTGAACCCCAGTGGGCCTCAGCAGATGGCCGCTCACACTGAGCCTGGCTCTGCTGGAGGTTTCTTCCTGTTCAAAGGGAGTTTTTCCTCTCCACTGTCGCTACAAGCATGCTTAGTGTGAGGGATTGCTGAAGAGTCAATGAGTCGATGCAATCAGCTGGTTTTCCTTAGATAGAAAACTTTGAATCAATCTGACTGGATGATCTGGTGAACTGGAAAGTGACCTGAGATGACATGTTGGACTTATAGAAATAAACTTAATTGAGAGATGGGTAGAGCCGTCTGATGTAGTAGACGTGTTAATCTGCGCTAACTAACTTTACAACTTATTTTTTATTTTTATTTATTTATTTTATTTTTTTTAACAGTGTCCTGTTTATGATACCGTTTTAAACTTATTTAATGTTTGGTTACTTTTTCCTTTTGTATTTTACAACTTTTTTTGTTCGAGAATGTCCAAAAAAATCGAAGAGAGATGACGAAGACCTTACTAGCTCTATCATGGCGCTGCTAGCAACTAAGCTAGCCGAGCACAAAGAGGTGCTTCTTTCGGAGTTTAAGGAATCATACTCAAAACTTGAGACCAAATTGGACAATTTCCAGACCACTGTAAATGACCACCATGACAGTAATACCAAACTGGAATAGTTTGCGAGCTCTGCTGACAGAGATCTGCGGGATGTGCAATCTAAGATCATGGCTGTGCGGACAATGCTAAGTTAAAGGCTAGGGTAGCGGATCTTGAAGGCAGAAATCACAGCAACAACGTGCGCATTGTTGGCCTCCCAGAAGACATCGAAGGCCCCCAACCAACTGCATTTTTCTCTCAGATACTTTTGGAGGTCTTTGGGGAGAGTATTCTCACTTTGCCACCTGAATTGTATAGGGCCCACCGCCGCACCCTGGCCGTTAAACCGGGGCACACTCAGCAGCCATGGGCGGTGGTTGTTTGTTTTCACTGATTTCAGACCCAGGTGCTATTGGTGTGTGTGGCTCCAAAACTGCGTGGTAAACTGAAATATAAAGATTCTCCCATTCACATTTTTGAGGACAACAGCCCAGAAGTTTTGGAGCAGCGTGGAAAATATCGAGATGTCACAAAGCAGTTGTACAACATGGGCCTCAAGCCAGCGCTATGTTATCCAGCTAGGCTGTTTATTGATACCGAGGACGGCTCGAGAAAGTTCCTGCCTTCTGTGAGGGAGGCCAAGGATTTCATCGCCTCCCGCACTCTCCCGGTGAATGTTGACCCCGAGCCTGCGGAGGACAGATTTCTGTTGGATAGAATATGTGCAGCATTTTCGTTTATGGCGACTTTAACTATTTTTGTTCTGTTTTACCTATTGCTGTATGGCAGCAGGGACAACAGCTTTTTGAGTTGATATTATTGCACTTTGCTGCTCTCTTTTCTTGGTTTTAAATATAGTTGGTATTGTGATCTGTGTGTTTTTTAATTTTTCTTATTTTTTTATTAGATTTTTTTTTCATTTATTTATTTTATTCTTATTTAAATTTTTTTTTTTTGTTGTTGCTAATACTACCGCACTTATGCTTATAATTTTATTTCTTTATTTCTTTTATTTCTTTATTTATTATTATTATTTTGTAGTTTGTACTATTACTACCAGCTACTATGGCCAATGTGTGCCTTATTGCTTAGGGAACCAGGACTGTTGGATGCATGGAAGTCTTATTGGTGCAATGGACACTTTTTGTTTTTCACACATGTCCTAATCTGACGTCGTTTTGGTCCAATATATTTACCACATTAGGCTTGGCCTATGGCTGCACCATTGCTCCTAATCCATTGACTGAAATGTTTGGTGTCCTTCCCAGTACTCACTTGCCCAAGGTGTTAAAAGGTGTCGTTTCATTCACAGCCCTGCTGGCTCGTAAATTGATTATGCTTAATTGGAAACTTGCCCATCCTCCTTCACATATCCGCTGGATCCGGGAGGTACTCTATAATCTGAAGCTTGAGAAACTCAGATTTTCACTTAAAGGTTCTGGGAAATCATTCAGTTCCACCTGGGACCCTTTCCTACGACACACAGAATCTCTTAATTATAAATCTCAAGAACTGAGAGTTGAGTAGGAGAGAGGTTGTTTTATTTATTTACTAGTTTGTTTATTTGTTTATGTGTTTATGGCATTCTGATATGTATGGGTATATGTACGTATATATATATTATTCTTTTCTCCTCCTTCTGATTTTCTATACTAATATTTTTATTTGATTATTTTTATTTATTTGTCCCTAAAGAGTAAGTGTGTGTATTAGGGGTGGAACGGTTCACAAAATCCACGGTTCGGTTCGATTTACGGTTTCGTGGTCACGGTTTTCGGTTCGGTTCGATTCGGTATATGTTGATTGTTACCCCGAAATCCCATAAAAATTTATGAAATTAATGAAAAAATCCCCCAAAAAATAATGGATTGTAATTATTTTAAATGATCCGCGGAAACCCTGGATCATTTCCACATGTTTTGCTGCTTTGAATTTAATCATCTGGCGCATGCCCTCTACCATCTCCAAGGGACTCAGAGCGGAGCGGACGGGAGCCACAGTGGGGGCTGTAGGCTTTGCTTTGAGCAGCCGGTCTGGAGCGCAGCACACTGTTGCACTTTTATCCCCAGCTTTCTTCCCGCCGTCATCGTAGGTCACTCTAAATGCAAAGCGGTCGCATACAGCAGACCTATAAAGTGTTGCTGGCGCGTCTTCCAACTCCTGTTCTTTCCCACTCGCCATACCCACACAATTCTCCACAACAACTGATTTTTTTCTGCTACGCCCGGCTACGCTGCTTCGCTTCTTCTTCTTCTTGTTTACTACTGGTGGTTGGCTTTGGTCGCAATACCGCCACCTTCTGCTCTGGAGTGTAAACGCTTCGCCTATGAGAAAAAGGAGCAGCACATGAACCGAACGCAACACACGCGAACCGAACTGAGACAGTCGAACCGAACGGTTGGGACGGTTTTCATAAATCGTCCCATCCCTAGTGAGTATGTGTGTGAATGCTTGTGTGTTCTGTCTGTCTGGTCAAGAAGGCTTGTAAAAGTGAGGGTTTGGGTTGTTGAACCTTGTTTTGAGGTGTTTACATACAGATGTGCCACTAAATGTGTCATCTTTATATTTTGTACTCTGTTTGTTATGGTGTTAAAAAATGTTCAATAAATATAGTTGGGGGGAAAAAAAGAAATAAACTGAAATAAATTGAATATAAGTTAAGAAGTAGATTCAGTTGAGGGGTACCCACTGAAAGCTCAGGTACACCAGATGCACCACCCGCCACAGTCTTTAAATATCTCCAGAACTTTCCCTATAACTAGTCTGATGTGTTTCTTGGCCTTCCAAAACTCTGATGCCTTCAAATATGCTGAGATTTAGAATTTAGATTTTATTTCCATGGTATCAAAGTTAATTGGTTGAAGCTTTTACAGCCCACCCTGCTCAGATGCTTTCTTTGTATATTTCCATGCCAATTTAGAATCACCTGCTGCTTTGGTTTGAACATTAGCTTGATTTCCTTCAATGAATAAAGTGTGAACCACACATGGTGAAAGGTTAGAGAGGTATGAATACTTTTTAAAGCACTGTAACGAGGAGCAGGGGAAGAACTAGGAAGTAGTGTTATGTTCTGAATGGTACCTGAGAATATACCGCTTGTATTCCCATTAAAAAAGTTGGAAAGTAATCAGACCTAACCCGCCGTGGTGATGAAGTTCTTCTTTATTTAGGTGTTAATCCCACAGCAACACACTTTTACTTCATTCTCCACTGATTTTTGTTTCCTTTCAGCTTTTCCTTTGTTCATCCACCATAATCCTGTCATCCCCTCATCAATCAGTCCATCCATCCGTGCTCCTTCAGTTCACCCGGAAACTGTCTGCTGTAACCAGGATTACCCCACCCCGCAGTAACATGTGCTTTGCTGCCGTTCTCAGCACTTTTATTCTGTAGGATGAACCAAAGATAATTCAGTTTGCTGGTGCAGGAATAACCCAGGCCTGCAATGACATTAATGGTCATTTCCAGTCTGTGTTTTGAGCGTGTTTACAGTCTGTGCCATTTATTGAGCCAAAATGTTGTCCATCCAGACGGCCTTCACCCACTTCGCCTCGCTAAGGCGCCCCAAACATTTAACAGTTCTCTTCATGCTTTTTATTTTCCATTTATATGGCCAATTTCAGTAAAGAAGTATCACTTATCACCTGCAAATACTTGTCAAGTTTAAACGCGAATGGCGTGATAAAAGGAGGAGGAAGTGTGGGAAGGCAGGTAAAAGCCAGTATTAAGAAAAAGTCAAGGAATAAATACGATCAAGAGGAAAAGAAATGGGAATGATGATTTAAAGTATGCTGGTGGTCAATAAAGATGTCAGAACACCAAAGTACTGCTAAGACAAACATACACAAACACTGATAGTAACACAAACAACAGCAAATTAAAAACTACACTGTAATGCTTTTACCAAAAATATCATCTTTGTTTTGGTATTAAGCAAATGTTTTTTTAGGTTAGTATTCAGTATTTGGAACGTATCGATGCTTCATGCAGGCTGGTCTTCTCAAAAACTTGTCTATGTAACTCTAGAAGGTTACTGAATGCGTCTAGCCACCCTGAGTGCCACTGCAGTTTCAGCTCCCCTCAAACAGGACAGCTAACTAGCACCCTTGATCTAAAGTTTTCTAGTATTAGATCCCAAATCGCAGAGGGAGGATGATTAATTTGGCGACAGTGCAGCTTTTTCAGATACTTTTAGAGGAGCTAAACCTGGAAGTTACACGTCTAGAGCCCCTAGTGGCTAAACGTTGCACACTGTAGCTATAAAGACTGTGGCTTGATCGAACATCCGTCCTAACCTCTAAAGCCGGACGTACACTGTGCGATTTGCGGGGCGATTTTCAAGTTGTCCGAGAATCTTTCGATTGGGCTGACTTTTAGCCTTTTTATGCGTCGTAAGGCATATAGTGTAAAGGGGGCTACGAGGGGCGACCAGCCTCTCACGACCATCACCCGATCAGGAGCCGCTGCACAATGCTATACTGCACTGATAGGAACAAATAACTAAGAATCTGTGTTTATATCAACAACAGCTGGTGTAAAAATGCTAAATCAGTCGCCAGCTTCTGCTCTCCAGACATTGAGTTTCTGACTGTTAACTGCAGACCGTTCTGTCTGCCCAGAGAGTTCAGTGTGGTTAGCATCACTGCTGTTTATGTGCCCCCCAGCGCTAACACTAAAGAGGCCATGAAGACTCTATACCATCTATGAGCTCCAATCTGCACACAGAGGCTGTTTTCATCATTGCTGGGGATTTTAACCAGGCTAACTTGAAGACTGTTCTCCCTCATTTCTACCAATATGAGGACTTTGCAACTGGGGGTGAAAATATTTTAGACCTGGTTTACTCTAACATCAAAGATGCATTCAGAACAGCCCCCCCACCTCGGTTCATCAGATCACCTATCTGTCATCACCAGCTGATCAGGGCTAAACCCGACAGTTAAAGAGGTCAGGGGGTGTGGTCTAGGGGTGCCATAAGGAACCTTGCTCAAAGCCTGACTGTTTTGAAACTCTGACACGGAACATCTTCAAGGCTGCAGCAACATATAATAACTTATAAAATATTGATGGTATGCTATGACTGTGAAGCCTACATCCCGAACAAAATGTATTGAGGGATGTCGGTATCAAAGAACACATCACCATCAACATCCATTATTCCGGTCCCAAAGAAGCCTCGAGTTAGCCCTCCCTCAATGATTAGCGGCCTGTCGGCTCCTGACTCCCATCATGATGAAGTGCTTCCAAAGGCTGGTTAAGGAAACACGCCGTCTCCAGTCTGCCGCCAACAATCCCACCCGGATTTCCGTTAAGCCTACCCGACAGAAGCTGCTCCACTGAGGGGCGCCATCTCTGCTGCTCTTTCACCTGAGCCTGGTAGGCCTGGCTGAGAGGAACGAAGAACACCCGCGTCTTGCGAATGCTGTTCCTGGACTTCAGTTCAGCTTTTCAACACCATCATCCCACGGCATCTGATGGGCAAACTGGAACAGCTGGGCTTCAATACACCCCTCTGCTACTGGCTGCTAAGACTTCCTCACCAACAGACCCTCAGTCAGTCGGGGTTGGAAAGAACACCTCTGATGTCATCCCAGTCTAAGCCCCTCCCCTCCGGGCTGCGTCCTACAGGCTTCTTTCTGTTCACCCTGATGACTGCGACTCTGGGTTAACCACCAACATGGTCAAAGGTCACATGAATCTGAGGTGGACCTCATCAGAGAGCGACAGCGACCTGGACTACAGAGGGAGGTGGAGCAGCTGGTGGAGCAGAGATAACAACCTTCTGATCCTGAAGGGTGGAGACCAAGAGATCATGAGGTGGACTTCGGAAGAACGGCCTAACCACGCTCACTGCTCTCATCAACAGCTCGGCTGTAAGGGTGGTCAGCAGCACCACATTCATCACAGACACCCTCACCTGGACTGGAAACACCACCTCACTGGTCCAAGGGGCCCAGAAGCTCTTCTACTTCCTGCAGGGAGGATGAGGAGGGAGCCCACCTGCCACCCATTCCCCACCTTCTCCAGAAGCACCATAGAGAGCGTTCTGACCAGCTGTCTCACTGTGTGGTGTGTGGGCTGCAGCGCCTCAGCAGACTGGAAGAAGGTGAGAACAGCAGAGAGGGATCATGGGGGCTCCTCTTCCCCACCATTAAAGAGCATTTCATCCTTAGCTCTGCGTGTCCTGCGCCCGTGACATCATCAATGACCCCTCACCCCCCCTCCATCGACTGTTCGTATTAGCTGCGTGCAAAAAATCTGAAAAAATTGTACAGTGAAAAAAAATCGCACACTGTACCCCCGGCTTAACCTTTAATCCCTATATAGAGCACTATATAGTGGCTACACCATTTTACATGTGTGTCCAAACCTCTAATGCATTGTTTCCCAACCATGTTTGACTTGTGTCCCCATTTGGACATTTTGTTCTTACCCCTTGCAATGCTCTTGTGTACCACTAGGAGTAACGTACCTTTGGTTGGGAATCACTGCTCTAGTCAATGAAAAAGTAGTGGACTTAAAATTTCCTTCAATACACCTTGAAAAGTAGTGATCATCCATGGTTATATCCCAGGATGCTTTGCAAGAGCTCACCTCAGAAAGCATTATGGGTTTTGCTGTGGTGGTGAGCTAGACTAGACTAAATCCCTGTTTCAAACTCTAGGATCTCATCACTCCTAAACAGAGACTTGAGAACGTCCCACTGAGCATCTTTAAGTCACATCAAGAGCCAAGTCAGTTTGTTGCTCTCAGGTTGCTGGTTCAAGTCCAATAACTCCTTCTGGTGGATTTCCCAAGATTGCTTTGAAAGTACAGCTGAAACTAACCTCCTGGATCCTGGCTGTCATCATCCCCTGACTAACTTCCTGACACATCCTGACCTATCATCCTTGATCCTGGATTTCTGTTCATTTATAGACTCTGTGAAATTAACTCTTTAAATCTTTTCCAGATTGCTGATTGTTGTTCTACATGCTGGTTAGATATTTACCTAAAAACATGACATGAACAAGATTAACAGACAGATTCTCTGTTTAAAAATGGTTCAAAGTAAAACATCACTTTTCTTTTTTCTCTCCAAATCTCCTCTAGATGGAAATTAGATGATGTCTTTGGATCATGTCTTCTGGTAAATATTCATAATGTAGTTGGACCGATACATCGGCCAGAAGATATTTTTTGGTCAGTATTTTCTGGTATGGGCCGATATGTGCCGATCCATTCAGCTTTGAGATATCATGCCTTGATTCCATGCATCGTCACTTCCCTGCATTTCTATGGAGCCAAATTAGGGCCATAAAGATGGTTCAAAAACATATATTGTTTAAACTGAAACAAAATAATTATTTTCAAGTAAAGTAGTTTAAAACATTAATTTTTACTTTCAAATCTTTCTTTGCAGTTTTTCTTTAAATAAAAAAAAAAATTATCTTAAAAAAATAAAGAAAACTTTTTTTGTCCAAATTTAGCTCCAGAATTTTCTACCGATTGTTAATGTTTGTTTAGTTAATAAAAGTTTCTCTTTTGTTTAAATTGAGACTTGTGAATCATTTTCTTATCATTATATCATATTTATCATTTAAATTGAGGAGAAAGAAGCAATAAATGCTTGAAAAGTCAGACCCAAACTATCAGCAGTTCATATCAGGGATCAGTCAGACTGGTTTCAGCATCGGCCTTAAAAACCTGAGGGTCTGGTTCTACATCAGGTGCTGATTGTGTCTCCCTAGTGGTCTGGAACTTTTAGTTGCTTTTGTGTGTTGGCATTATTTATATATATGCAGGTTATTTTCTGTAGTCTGCTCCATATCAGCCTTGTCAAGCTGAACCACTTCCATATGAGGGACGAGTCCCTTTACTCGGTACCGACTCTTCAGATTGGTCGGCAGCCATGGCGTTAGAAAACAGTAAACAGTGCAGCGCGATATCAGGCAGAAACAGGAAGCAAACATGCAAGGAAAAAAGAAAATACTTCTTAAATTTTAGCTGTGGTCGTCTGTGATTATTTATGCAGGTTTATCACTCGGAGCCTGATCCACCCTCCTTTGGTTTGACGCTTGAAGAAACATAGAATATTTCCTTTGGTTGGTGGTTAATAGCTCTGCTAGTATAAATTACTAAAGTGGTCAATGACACCTGGATTCTAACCACCGGTCAGGAGGTCCAACTTTGGGTAAAAGACTAAAGACCCTGTAAGGAAGTAGATTTCACTCATTTAACTTATTATCATTCATTAATTTTCCCTTTGATTATAATAACTTATTAATTAGCTAAACCTCCAGTTCTAGTTATTTTATATATTTATGATCTGCTGGTAAAACTACACAACATTAGTTCTAGTTTCCAGTTCTTTAACCATTAACCTCTGCGTTATGCCAGCTGCCATGCAGACTCACCATTAGTGGTGCTGGATTGTAGTCTCTGGCACAGGCCGTCTGTGTCTCCATAACAGTCCTGGATCTTCTGTAGAGCATCAGCTCCTCGCAGCTCCATCAGCTCCCTTAGCTCCTTCACTGTGACCCCAAAGTCTCCCCCTGCCAGGCTGCCATCTGCCCTTCCTCCTCCTCCGCCCCTGCCTCTAGTCCCTTTGGGATAAAACTCCACAGCGCTGTTGGCCATTTCCCCCATAAACAACCTGAAACACACACACCCTGAAAACACAGAAACAACCTGAAACACATAAACAACCTTGAAAACACAGAAACACAGAAAACAACCACAAAACACAAAAACAACCTGAAACACAGAAAAAAAACAAACAGAAACAACCTGGAAACACATAAAACACAGAAAACAAATCTGAAAACACATAAACAACCTGCACAAACACCTGAAACAACCTGAA
>JAGKQL010003972.1:0-14549 GCA_018398635.1 Cyprinodon brontotheroides | reverse complement strand
GGAAAATTCTAAAACAGGACAACGACCCTCGGCGGGTCGGGATGCCTGTTCTAAAAGATCATTTTCACCCTCAATTGTTCCTACTTGGCACAGTATCAAGTCCATTTGAGTCAACTGGGTTTTGAGGTTTAAGGAATTAGAAGTGGCGTCACTGTGCATTTAAACTAGACTTATCAAATATACCATTTTAAATTCACTCAACTATCAAGTCGTATTAAATCTAATAATTTTTATACTCTAAAAAATGTTGAAAAGTAACATGACCTAGATCAATTTCATTAACATTAGCAATGCCACATCTACCACTAGTGTTTAGACATGAAATACAAGTCATTTCCACTACAGATTACTGGCTGTACACCTCTGACCTAAGCTGTACCTGATGGGTAACTTTGTTGTTAGGTCAAGGTTTTAGGGCCTTTTATTGAAATGTTCTTATTACTTGTCGGCTTTATTGTTTACTGGTTTCCGTCAGAAATGATCTCTTTTACTCTTACTTTTGTAGTTGCACATATGTATTTGGATCTTTTTTTTTTATGGTTTGTTGACTTAAACTTCACAGCTGCTTGAATGTTAGCAGTTGTGATGCAGATCTCTAACAGAGCTGTGTGATATGGCTGAAAATGTATAACCATATAAGCATTACTTATCAGTCTATTGATCATTATTGATTGGATTTAGTTACCCATTTACCTGTTTGAAAAAAGAACCGGTGGGGGAAGCCTGGATTTTACCTTAGCCCCATTTAACATAACCTTAACCTTTAAAAGAGGTCAGCTCTACCACCGAACTTGCTTAGCTTGGTTGTAAGAGGATGAAAGAAAGATTAAATCCTTTCCACTCTCTCCAGAATGCTGGGAAAATAGCCAAAAAGCTGGTTTTAAGGATGATAAGAGGTGCCACAGTGAGCTAGAAACGTTCCTTTTGATGATAATCTGTAAAAGGAGGCGTTAAACTGAATGTGTTAGAATTAAACAATCTGCTCTTAATCTCAACTAGACTCCTTAAAGCTACAGTAGAGCAATCTCTTGTCAGTGCTCATTTACTGGGACAAAATAATATATTATACACAAGTATGTTATTTATTATCATCTTTTGAGCTGAAAGTCTCAAATTTATGTTTTCCCTTTGCCTTAGAAATTGCTATTTATAATTACATAGGAGGCAGTCTCAAGATTTATGGAGGGAGACATCTTTAAATCGCTTTTGTACCCCATGGCCTCCTCGTGACAGTTGGAGGGGAGGAGCCGGGGAGTGCTCCAAAAAATAAAAAAATAAAAATATCTATCCAGTGGACTTTGTTTCCAGGTTTGAAGACATTTTGCTTCAAATCCAGGAAGTTTTTTCAAGGGGGTGAGTGGTTCATGTTGCTGCAGTCTGCAGTCTGACCGCTAGATGTCCCTAAAAGTTACACACTGTAGCTTTAAACTTTTCAGAGTGATCTTTAAGATACAATCCTACTCTTTTACCTTTATTATATCAGTGTTTTTCATATCAGTCTTTAAAAGTAAATGCAAAATAGTTGTAAAATTAAAAGGGCATATTTTGTTGGCTATTATATCTTCAATAATACAAAAAAAATAGAAATTAAAAAAGATGTTAAATGTGTAGAATTATTCAACTTAAAATGGGTATAAAAAAACTTAAACAAATAAATCGCTGAATATAATATTTTATAACATAGTCGTTGGAACTTTGACATACAAAAACACCTCTGTGGTATATTTGTACTGCAAAGTTTTTGCTTTGTAACGCCCCCTCACAGAAACATTTTTTCCTCTTTGTATCTTCTATATATCGTTTATCTAATTCTTCATTCCTTTTCCAACGCCTGTCCATCTTTGTTCTTCATCGCTGTATCAGTTTTTGCTTTATTTTGTCGACTTAAATAGCCTCCCTTACTAGTGTGTATTCCTATCTTTTCATTTCTGTTTTTCCTTCCTTTCCTTTTGTGTATCTATTTTCTTCCCCTGCTAGGGATCTTCTCCAATCTCATTACTTTATTTTTGTTGTAATGTCTCCATTATTCCCAATTCAGCCAATTTTTCCTTAATTTTGTCCTTCTTTTTTAACTTCATCTTTATATCTCAATTTTCTTTCCCTTTTGTCTCTTTCATCCCTACTTGTTTCCTTTCCTTCATCGTGTCCTCTTTGCCTTTCCCACCATTCATCCTTTTTTTTATTCTGTTCAACTCTGTCTGCTGTAGAAATCCAGAGTTCCCGGAGGAATTTTCATTTAAAGTTTAATATCACTGGGAAAGCTGAATCTGGAAAGATAATTATTTTAATCTGTTTTTAAGGTTGGGTTTTTTTTTCTGTTGTAGATACGTGGAGTTCAACCTTGTGTATGATAGAGGAGTGAAGTTCGGCCTTGCCACGCCTGGCTCCAGAATTGAGAGCATCCTAATGTCCCTCCCCCTCACTGCCAGGTAAAACAATAAATCTCCTGCTCTCTATCTGATGGTAATAGGCCCTCTTTGTTGCGCAGTAACAGACTCCTCCTTCATCTGCAGGTGGGAGTACATGCACAAGCCTGTTAAAGGCTCCCGGGAGGCTGAGATGCTGGAGGTGCTCCGAAACCCAAAGGAGTGGGTGTAAACCCTGCAGCCATGAGGCACCACCAAGAATCAACTTTGTGATATTTTTGTAAAGCTGTGACCTGTTTTACAAGATAGGCTTTTGTAAGGAAATATCAGGTTTCATCAGTTGTGTGTGGAGTCTTTAAATTGCACTGTTAATTTTTTGTTTTTCCAAATCAGCCTTGTTGAAAGCTTTAAAAATAATAACACTGTTTTAATAACGGAACTTTGTGCCATTTGTCTCTGGTAGAATCAGGACCACATTACTTTCTTTAGATCAACTCAGACTTATTGATTAGTCATCATAGCAAGCATTTTTCTTAATTTCAAAGAATAAATTTGCAAATAATGTAAATTCCTCTTGTTATTTAATGAAGCACTAAAATGGACGAGGACAAACTGATTGTATGTTAAACCACTGATGTCCCAGTAACAATAAATCACTTTTTAACCCCAGGTAATGTTTTTTTTTTTTTAATTACTCCTTTATTAAATGTCTTAAATAATTTCCACCTGTTGTTATTCTATTTCTGTATAACTGGCGCTCAAAATTTATCGTCAATCAGTTTTGCTTCCTAAATCGACAGTTTGATTTTGATTGAAGTTATATTGTGTTGTTTATATGTTCCCTTATTTTGAGCTGTACATTAGCGTGTGTGCTTTGCAGGAAAAACGCTCACAATACAGGTAATAAAAAGAAGTGGGATTTAGAATTATTAAATGTCAGATGCTGGATACCGTGGTACAGAAATGGCTAATCATTTTCGCGTCTTTTGGGATTCTCCAAAAATAAAAGTCATAATGGGGAAAGTAAACAATGAAAATATGTAAGATGATGGGAGTGAAAATGGACCCGTCACTCTCTTTTTATATTTATTACAACACTGATATCTGCTAAAGATCCTTCTGGTTTTGTGGTAAAAAAGGCTATCACCTGGAGATGGCCAGAGCAAACTGACCTCAAGATTACACCAATGGAGGGGAAAGACATCTATAATATGGAGAGACTGATTTATATCTTGAGATGGAACAAGAGAAATCGGTGAATGTTGGGGAAAATAGATTATGCATGCTCTGAACTCCTGGAATAGTAAGACAATGTTGTATGAAAATGAACGAAGCCAGAAACCATGATGCTATACCCATGAAAATGTAAGTGTTTTCTTTTCTCCATTCTTTCAAAATCCAAATGGTAAAAAAAAAAAAAAACAAGTGTCGCGCCCAAATGACATCGTCAAAAGCTCGCCCGGCAGCCAAATGCCGCCCTCGCAAGTACTTTAAAGAGCCCCTTCATATTCCTACCCATATAGATTCGTAGTTTCTGGATTTGTCCATTTATGGTAGATTATAGGGGAAGTTTTAACCCTTAATGCCAAGTGTATCATATTCGGTATTAACGAAGTTTTTGAGACTTCTGCTTTATCAGTGTGATAGTTTTGCTCTTGAAAACCCGAGTTACACAATCAGACACACATGTTGTGAAATAGAAAATTTATAAAAGATTACACACAGAAATGCCTAATGTATCAAAATTGATGCAAATAAATTATCCAATTTTGTTATACAAAATGGATGTTTTTGTTTTTTCATTTGTCAGAACTTTCAACCATCACTTCATGGTCCAGGGTTAAAGGGTTAAGCATTTATATATATATATATATATATATATATATATATATATATATATATATATATATATATATAAAACTTTTAAATCCTCTTGGTTCCTAAGTGTCACAATGATAACCAAGAACAAAATTATGCTAATTTATCATACACTTCCCTGCCACCTTGAATGAACCAAGCAAAATAGTTACAAGCCTCCCTTTGTATAATTACATGTGCACTTATGTTTCATCTAGCAACAAGTTATTTAAAACCCAACTGGTGCAATGAGTAGTTTTTATTTCTGAACAAACATAATGAACGCAACACATCCTGTGTGTTATGGAAAAAGTGTTTGTTTCAGAGAGGTGAAATCATCTGCATGCATTAAGCATAGGAAACGTCTAAGGACATGGTAAAAGGACCTAATTTAATAAAAAAAACTGTCCAATTTATTAAAAAACTAGAAGGATAGTCCAGATAGAATAGAGAAAATATCGGCTATGATCACTTTAAAATTTTAGAAATCAAATCAAGAAAAACAGCAGATCGGTAACAGTATGAAAGCTCAAAGAATTAGGTCAGCTGAATATCACTTACCTGAATGTACCTGGAGTTTACCAGGTTATTACATAAATTGATTTTTTTCTTCCTGATGACACAGGCATGTTCTTAAAATTTTGGAAGGAGTGTTCAGGGGAGCAGAGACACCATTTTCACACATGGTCGGGTTGACTACTAAGAGTCCAGACATTAAACCCACTAAGAACCTGTGGGATGCTGAGAAGACGTTGCTCAGCTGTCACAATATTGTCGCTGGAAAATTAATGCAACAGTGGGTAGAAATAAATGTCATATTGCTGAAGCAACGGAAACAATGCAACAAAGAAATGTGTGCCGCGGTCGTGCCAAAGGCAGTCCTCAATGAAAGTAGTGTGTGACCTCTTTTTATTGCCCAGCCAGTATATGTCAGTATAGTCAATGTGACACATCTACCCAAAGATGAAAGAAAGTTGGATCCAACTTGGGTTTCTGTACAATGAGAGGTGTCCTTATGTTAGAGCTAATCGAAGAGCTATTACTGTACCTTTTCTGGTATTAAAAAAAGAATCATACTTTCTAGTTTCCACATTTTAAAACAGAGAAATGCTGGAATATGAACTTTTCCACCTTTTGTAAATCTGGTAAAGATCAGTGACAAATGATATTTTTGTGTCTTTTTTTATTAAAAATTAATAGCACTCTTCATTATACAAGATCTTATACCGTTTTTTTCATTGTGTTTAATTATATATAACATTTTGTTTAATAAGGCATTATAAAAAAAAAAAAAAAAAACAATAAAACAAGGCTCTGTGGAAGTACTGGTTAAAGTAACCAAGGTGACTACCGGCACGGTCCAGTCTCAGAGTAAATGCCGTAGTTTACAGGTCAGTTAATATACAAGTATGACAACATTCAATGCTAAATAAAGGTTTGTGCCCTGTGAAAAGATCAGCAAGGTTTATCTTTGCTAAGGAGTGTTTAACGGGTACATCGAGTGTTAAGTGCAGTTCACTCAGGAAAAGTTGCATATATATCAGAAGCACCAAGAATTAAGCCGACTTATCGGATGCTGGAAGTGAATCGTGAGAACTTCAACCGGACTCCTCCTACAGGTTCTTGTTTTCGTCACAGCCTACTGCAAGTCAATCACATTAGTATGAACACATTAACAACATTCCTATGCATTAAAAAAAATCAATGTTAGTTAACTTTCAACATATTCTATTCACATATACAGTATGTAAAAGTGTTTTTCACATGCAAAATATGGAGTTGGAGTATTGTGACTTTTGACACAAAATAATTTCTTTAATTTCCCTTCAGCTCCAGGATCTCCTTTTTTAATCCATATTCTGACCTCAAAGCAGAAACCCACAGGTTAATAAAGGTAATGAGCCACAGCTGTCAACAAACAGTGCAGAAACGGGTATGACCTTAAAAGGCCAAGTTCATGCATTACCAGGTTAAGTTAGGTAATTCCCACCTTCCCTTTTTTTCTCTTTTTTTTGTATTAAACGGGAAAGATTAAAGTATTTCCTGGGAAAAGACACTACATAAACTGGGATTAGGACAACAATAAAGTGGAGTGCTTTTGTTAGTTTCGTGGAGAGGTGGGGGATTTTATCTTTAGGATTAACACAGCTTTAGAGATTTATAATTATTGGTTATAAAAATGTGACTGGCTGCTTCCCTCACAGTCAGCACACAAAAGAAGCAACACCAAAAAAATTCACACGAGTTAATAGATCATATTCCAGTTTTTACACAATAGCTTTTGCAGTTCAGAGAGTCTGAAAACTGAACAAAAGAGGAAAAAAAGCCTTAAAACTAAATTTGTTGGCACCCTGGCAAAGCTGTGTAAAGCACCGTCAGATAACTTTTTTTTTTTTTTTTATCTCAGAAACATTATAATTGCATTTCCTAACGAATGTCTTGAGTACATTTATTTGAAAAGTAGAATGATTTTGAATTTTAAGAAGAATTTTCAGATTTATTCCGATAACACAAATGCAAGTGAAGTATCCGTTTCTAAATAACAACTCAATGACTATTTCCACGTGGTATAAACAGGATTTTACACAAGAGGCTTGTTTTCTTGTACAACCTGCAGCACGGCTTGATGGAGACCCGTATTTATCGCTCCTTGAAAGTATACTGTTAAAGAACTCAAGGCCATCAGTTCCCCACAACAAATATTACAAACCATCAGCAACTACACCGGTCACAACAGGAAAGGATTTTTTTTAGGCATCACTACTGATCCTTAAATCCTAAAAGATCAAGTTAAAGGCAACTTGATAACTACTCTTCAACAAACGGGAGAACAAGCACCTAGACTTCCCTGCCCTGCCATCACGAATAGAAATGGCAGCACCTTGCTGCTGAGACTTTAACAGGAGCTGTAGGCTTAGATGAGGAAGCGAATGAGATTGGGTTTCTTCAAGGTGTTTCGCATAAAGTAAAGAACGAATGCACATCAGGCCAGCTGTTAACAGTGAAGGATGTTAACAGCCCTTCTTTCAAAGATCCTTCCAACAATAAGCTACAACCTTCGACTTCTACCCTATTCATTTCTATTTTTTCTTTCTTCAGCTGCCACTGGCTCTCCATCGATTTCCAAGTCTCCTTTACGAGCATTACATAAACAAACACCGTGATTTAAACATACCGCGTCGTCCTTACTGTGCTGCGTTTATGGTCTCAGCATACCTGCTAAGGATTAGACAAAGCTTTTGCCACCATTGCCCCTTTGACACACCCACTCTATCCTTCAGCCAATATTTGAGCTCTGTTAACTATTGCAAAAACACTTCAAAACTTCTGTTCGAACTTGCATTTATGTTATTTCCCTGTGTTTTCTACATGTGTTTGTCTTGTTTGTGATTCAACAAATCCATCTGATTTGGTACTAATGTACTATTGACAACGCTATTGGTCGCTTTTTATTTTCTTTTTCCATTTTTTCCCTCCACTAAATAAATCTAGTCAAGTTAAAGGTTTCCCTTTTCTTAAATTTTATGTGAGATAATGGAACTCCTAAATTATGGAATATATTTTTATTTACGGCATGTTACACATCTTTACTAGGGTGTAATATTCTATTAAAGACCAATTTACCCAATTTAAAGCTGGTCTCAAATCCAAGATCTGGCCTTGTAGGTATTTTGGACAAAAACAGCATTAATAGATGTTGGTAAGAAAGTTCAGATTATGTCATTTAACCTAAACAATCTCCGTAGTTTGGCACTGATCTTCTTGGAAGTATCACTCAAACCCTCTAATCCACTGGTCTTAATTATAGCAGTCATTTCTGCCTTCACATGAGGTGTTGTTTGGTTTTGGTATTACTGTATAATTTCATCCCTTATTTTTCACTTCACCTAAACGATAAAAAGATTAGTGCAAATGTCAGCAGAACTGGCACCGGCTACGTTTGCATGAGTCCACTGCTGGACGTCAATGTTGATGCCTGGTGATCTCACAGTAGAAGCACTGCTAAACATGTAGGTTAGGGTTTTAGTTTGAAATGTTTTCACTTCCTTTGTCCACTGCTGATTCTTCCAGAGCTGGTGTTCACTATGTCATCATACTGGGGGGGCGGCTCCGTCTCTATATGGACGTCTGTGTGGCCCACAGCGTCTTCATAAGATGGCGGTGGATCACCCGCACTTCCTCTCGCCGACGTGATCTCAGAACCTGGATAGGCCGGGCTGCTGTGGATGCTGAGTTCTGATTGGTCACCGTGATGATATTCCCTCCCCCATTGGTCCATGGAGACCACAGACAGGACATGGTTGTGATGCGAGTGCCCCAGGCCTGGGCTGCGCTGAGAGCGCTTCCGGGAGTGGCAGCGCCACGCAGTGATGGCGACGGCGATAACGACAAGCCCAACTAGCAGCAGCGGCACAATCAGGTAGAGAGACTGGACTCCGCCGACCATAGAATCAAACCCGCTGGGTGGGTTGCTTTCCCGGACGTATTCCTCCCAGAATCGTTTCTGTGTTTAAAGGAAGACAGAAAGCTAGAGTCAAAACCATCAAGAGCTGCAAGATCCCAACAGAGTCTGACTAAAGAAAGCAGAAAACACAGCAAACAATTTCCTGTGAATACTTTTGGTTGTTTACCAATGAGGACAAAACCTTAGCAAAAACTAAACAAACTGAACGCCCATCTGCGTGAGTTCTCTCTGACAATGGCTTTTCATTTCTGCCTCCGTCTCTAGTGCTGCTTTCCTGCCGATAAAGATCGCTTCCTCCACACACACACAAAAAAACACCCACTTCCACAAAAGCAGGCCGTTTGATTTCAGGACTACACTACTGGACACAAAATCATCTCAAATAAAAAGCAAAAAACATGAAAAGTCTGTTTTAGGTTACAGAGATAACATTGGAATTTAGATTGTAACTCTAAATATAACCTCTGCTTTAAAAGAGTCCTATGAGTTTCCTAAATATTTCTTTCCTACCAGAAAATATGTTTAAAATGTACAAATATAGAAGTGAAATGTTACTCTCCCACTATTTAGGCAGGTATCTCAGACTGTTAGAGCCATAAGTAGTAATATTTGTTTTGAGAAAACAAAAAAAATGTGCAGCAGGTAACTGAAATCCTGTGATTTGCAACAATGCATCAGTTCTTGGCCATTAGCCACTAACCAAAGCAGCTCCGGTCTACAACATAACTAAAGCTAATCCTGGGGGTTGCCTATACAGCATGAGCCAGATTACATTCGTTACTGCTGCTGTGAATTAAGGCAACTGAAAAAAAAACAGATTTGAGCCTTCTATGTATTTTTTTTTTTTTGTCAGTCGTTTGATCGATGACTCCCTTTGTTAGGGTTAAAATCATGAAATTAAACCAATTCCCAGCTTTCTAAATGGGTAAAATAAGAGAATATACAATTTGTAAATATTTATAATGGCTTAAAGAGGAAGAAAAAGCTAATAAATAAGTAAAAAGGGTGATGTCTAGAGACAGATGAAGACGTGCTTTAAAAACACAGGATGGGACCAAAAACTTTCCACCAAGCACAGCAAGGATGTTTAGAGATGCTTGAAACCTAGTCAAAGACCTGGGAATTGAGGTCTCCAAGTCTCCATGACAACCACAGCAAGCCATCAACACAGCTGCTTATGAAAAAATATCAGAAGAAAACTCTTTCTGTTCAACTATCACAAACGTAAGTGTGATGTTTATGAATTTTACTGTACTAGAATTATACTAGATCCAAATGCTTTGGTTGGTGACATTAAGCTTAACCATTTTAGCATGAACCACTGTCGGTGGGTATGCCAAGTATCTGTGATGATGTTTCTTTTCCAAATGTCCACCTGATCTTACACTGTAAAAAACAACCTATACAATTTACCCCAAAAAAGCAAATGTAACAATTTGCATTTAGTTTGGTTGA
Source organism: Cyprinodon brontotheroides (assembly GCA_018398635.1). Lineage (NCBI taxonomy): Eukaryota > Metazoa > Chordata > Actinopteri > Cyprinodontiformes > Cyprinodontidae > Cyprinodon > Cyprinodon brontotheroides. The sequence goes on along the minus strand of JAGKQL010003972.1, from coordinate 4,406 downwards.
ATAAATTTGTTAAAATTTAATTGGCTATAAAAAAAAATCCCGATTGATTAGGTAGAGTCTACTCAACACTATAACTGAAAGACTTTTAATATAAAGCTTGAAGCTGGGATCAAACCAACAATCTCCATGCTGCAAGATAGCATGTTGCAATATGTCACTGTCCTCATTTTTCAACTGGTATCCCCACAGGGCAGCACAATTAGCCGGAATTGCAATTGCTGACTTTTTCTTTTTTTTAAACAGGAAAATTAGAAAACAGAATTATGGTTGATAGATATTTTAAGGACCTAATTCCTTTACTGGTTGCAGCAGAGCAGTTACTTCTGGGCACACATGCAAATTGCAAGGCCAATATATATTTAATATTTTTACATTGCATTTCCTACTGTTAACACAAAATCATTTCTGAGTGAACTGATAAAGCACTTGCATCATGAACACTTTGAAAAACCGGGACATTTATTGTACAAATCCAGTAAACTTCGCTAGAAAAGTGATTATAGGGCATCAGCTGGATAATGATCAAAAGATATGTTTCTGTCCTGGGAGCTGAAATGTTAAAGAAAAGTCATGGAGGTAGAGAAATAATGATATTTTCAAGATTTTACTTTTTCTTTTAAAGGTTCAATATTCTGCTGCCTTTGAAAATAAAAAATACACACTACAGGGCTCCATATTTTTGCCATTTTTACAGGAAAATTCCTCTCAGATTAGGCAGATAACCTTTACCAAAAACCTCCTCATTCAGCCCTGTTCTGAATAAGCTGTTTTGGCTTTCCACACCCCCGTCCTCCTCAAGGCCACACACCCACAACCGTAACCATGACAACCAGTCAGAATTTGTCAAAAAGGTGGCTAGGTGCATGGAATAATTCAGCAGCTGAAGGCCGTAGCCTGACTGATGGTCTGCTACAGTCTGCTCTGGACAGGTATTTCCCCTTATGACATCATAAGAGGAATGCTTCATTCTGAGCACAAATTAACTAAGAGGTGGAAAAATGCATTGATAGAGGTAAAAGGTTGTTTTTTTCATTTGTGAACCTAACACACAGGCTTTAGGACACATGTGATTGTTACAAAACATTTATAGTATGAATTTTGAAAATATGGGACCTTCAAATGACCAAATCCAGGCTGAAAAGTCATTGGGGTGGCTAATAATTGCAAAGGCCAATGTTTACGTGATCATACAGAGTAGGGAGGAAAACTTAGATAGAATACATTTTTCTAAAAGAGTGAAAAATTATCTATCGTGATGTCGTTCGGATGCTTTACCGTCTTCTCATCATTCTCAAAAGCTTCACGGGCCTCCTCATAGGTGCAAACCTCCTCGCGACATTCCCTCTGAATGTTGCCCAGCTTTATCTCCTCCAAGAGGGAGTTTGCCCTCCGCAGCCTTCTAAGCACCGAGTGGGCTGAATTTGCTGGCAGGAACACTGTAAAGAAGACAGTAACAGGAGAGGAGTTCAGGAGGGAGACACAAGGAAGGAGAACGGAAGAGACAATGTCAAAGCCAAATCAATGATTCCGAAACAAAAGTCAGAAAGACAAAAGTGACGAGTAAAGAGAAAGTTAATGAATGGAACAGCAAGTGGGAGGGAAGAGGGTACAACATTCAGGGGGAAAAAAAAGACAAGAACCTTGAAAATTGGGAGAGCAAAAGAAGTGGAGGCCAAAACAAAAGAAGCAGAGTGGAGGCAAGACATGCTTGGTGCCCACATTTCTGCATAAAAACAAAAGCTGGATTAATTTGGCAATCTTTTCATGAAACTCTGGCTAAAGAGGCTTAAAGAGACAGGGCATCTGTCTCCTTATGACATTCAGAGCAGGAACACAGCTCTACAAGGTGTCACAGCACAGACTGATACTGATATCACTGGGTAGAAGCTTTTGTTTGACTCATAACATTAAAGGAGTTGGATCAACAAGATGAGGAAAGATGTAAAAAAAAAAAAAAAAAAGAAAAGAAAAAAAGGGGAGAGACAATACTGAAGTAGGAAAACAGGAAATCTCAGATGAAAACAAAAAAAGGGGATTGTTTCCCAGATTTCCTCTAGCACCACATTCCAGTGTCTACTCAGAATAGTTTTTCAAAAATGGCCGAGATTCCTTTCTAACGAATGTCCCTCTGGTAATACAGATTTTCACTAAAACAAAAAACAATCTTGGCTAAATGTTTTAAAACAGTATTTCCACAAGACTTGAAGATAATTGTTTGTGGTGTTATGATTAGAAAATATCATCCACCAGGGCTTTGAAGAAGACTCAAGTACTTCATTTACACAAGAACTTTAAAAAATGTCATTAAAAACTGTCTAGAAGTAGGAAATTAGGAGAAATATCTCCCACAAAAACCTCAAAGTCCAACATGGCCACAATAGGTTAAATTTCCAAAATCCGACTTATTAGATCCATGGGAACTTTACACTGATATCACTAAAACACTCTAAAACAAATACTATTAAGAAAATAATAATGTTCCAGCACACTTTCATTTGCACCTAATATAAAATAATGAAACAGTTCATGGAAAATCCCTTAATGGAAATAAATCCAATTAAACCAAACCCTAATAATTGCTGACCAAATCCCATGTCTAGTGATAACCTCCAAGTCTCTTCCTCATACATTTTCTGACACACTAATCCTCTGCTGGGGTTGTGCCAGGGTGGCGAGTGGCGGGCTCACCAGTCTGTTGCAGGGCAACACACTCTCCATCGAAAGGAATCGAACCTGGAACCTTCTTGCTGCAAAGCAGCAGTGCTACTTACTGCCCCACTGAGCAGCCCAGGCTTCCTCACCATCACCCTTATCTTTCGCTACCTTTCCTTTTAGTCAAACTGAACTTGCGGCACATTAAGCTTCCCATTATGGAAACAGTTCATGTTGATGTTACACATGTCCAACTCTTGCTCGGGAAAATGCAAAAAGAAAGGTTAATCACTACAAGGGTTATCACACCTATCTAGAATGAAATAAATGACTGTTGCCCTGCAATAAGCATATAATAAATGTTGTGGCGGACAGGCGTAGCTTTGATCACATGGTGTCAGCAGTATTGTAAGATCACCTTTTTTTTCTCACCTGGTGAGTTACAGTGGGTGGGTGATGTCTACTTTTTGTTGACCTTTAAGCGTTTTTTTTTGGTCTCCTTTGCCCTTGATCACGACTCGAACCTGTGGATTCGTTTTTTTTTTTTGTATGCTGCATTGAATGTTTTGAAGATCAATAAAACAAAAGGATCTGAACTGCATCTTGGACTGAACTTTTGAAAAGCAAGCGTGTCAACAAGGATTCCTCTAATCAGCCGCTTGGAGACTCAGTTTGTTTGATTGTGACCAATAAATGTAATCTATAAATAAATGTAGTATGGAGAGAATAAAAGTGGCCCCTTGGTTGTTGATGGGTGGGGCCCTATTAGATTGGGCTAATCCAGGCTTCTACCCTGCTTGTGTAGAGATGAAAGTGTATTGTAAATAAACAGTGAATCAGCTTACCACTCCCCATGATTCCTGCCAGAGTGTTTGGGCTGATTTATCTGTGGAAGAGGTTACAAACACATTAAAAGGATTATAAAGAAAGAAAAGCCAAACTTAAAAGCCTCTTTGTTTTTTACTAACTGATTTCTTTTTCAACCACAGACTAATAACCAAATGTTATTGCACATAATGACCTGCATCCAGCATAGTAATCCAATCTTCTCACCTCTCTACTATTTCTCCCAAACCGCAGCTTAACTCCTAAAGCTTTAATTAACCAACTCGGTGTTCTGACAATATTTACAAACAACGAGGAGTTAAAGGGCGGTTTCGCTCCGTCTAAAGGAAGCCATGATTCGACTATAGCGACTGAAACGTTCAAACTGGAAGCTGGTTAATGAACGAGATCCTAGATTTCCTACTTCAGCCTAAAATTAGACAAGCCGCTAAAAATAAAATAAATTCCTCCAAACAAAGAAAGCGGCGCCACCCCGGTACAACTACCCAGCGCAGATTGCTCACCGATTGACAGCTTTAGGTTAGTGTCGGTGATCTGATCCCATGCAGCAGAGGATGGGATTTAATGAGGGACGCTTGGTTCAGGAGGCCGGGGTCCTCCTAGTGAGGCCGATCAGCAGACCTCCACCGACTAACAGCTTATTCTGTCCGCAGGCTAACAGACAGAAGCAGCAGGTATGAAACCCGATCTTCTAGCTTACCTATTTTTGATGCCAAATTGTGCATAAGCGATGTTCTCGATCCTCCGTTAACCAGTTGCTATGCGCTCAGTGCGCATGCGCGAAGGTCTGTTTGCGACCGCTGCCCCTGAACAGCCCCCTCCTCCTCCCACTTGATTAAAGACACAGCCACCAAAAACACAGCTCTATCATCTATCTATCTATCTATCTATCTATCTATCTATCTATC
>JAGKQL010003971.1:0-16896 GCA_018398635.1 Cyprinodon brontotheroides | reverse complement strand
GTCTTGCTTTACGGCGAGAACTGCTACACGCCCCCAGTTAAAAGCATGCTCGCTGTTGGCACAGTGGGCGATCTTTTGTGCAGTTAGTGCTACGCTCACATCGGGACGATAGCAGCATGGCAGAAGGCTTCCGCTTTCGTCATTTTTGCCGCTTGTACCAGTTAGTTCTTGATCACATGGGCGCTGAAGCTTGTGCTTTGCTGCTCCTGGCTGCGCTGGTGCAAAAGGTGTGTCTGACGGGCGTGCGTTGGAGCTTCACTATCCTTTCTCTGCCTTGCAGCTATATTTGCTGTGATCAGTGGGAATAAAGTAGTTTTAATATGTTTTGCAGTGAGAAAATACACCTGAAAACGTAATCAGTGCCGCCAGGTTCATTCAGATTATCATCCTGCCTTCCAATGGCATTTTTTCTGTCGGAGCCCTTCAGACCCTACATACCACCAAGCGCGTCATAGCGACAGTAGGAATCCACTTCATCAGCAGCCTGGTCGGGTCAAAGCCTCCCTTGCGGTTTCTTTGTAGCGGCTGGAAGGTGTTTTTCATCTAAATAATCCAAACTGCAGGCAGCAAGCAGGATAATAAAAGCCAACATATTCTAGAGGCAAGATTTACCTGCGTTTTACTAAGTTAATTTAGAAGGCTACAATAAACGTGGTCTAAGAGTAAAAAATATAGCCAGCCTGATTTTCCATGCCGCAGGTTCTCCTGCCAGCTTCTCTGATTAATTGACTCGGCGCGTAAAGCAGCAAAAATTCAATTTTTCCATCTCAGCATTAGCGTTTTGCGGCGAGCGTAGCCACCCGCTGCCAGATGCTTAAACGCATGGCTTCTGCCATATAGAAATCGATTGACACACCCGCACTCCAGTGCTACTCAAAAACGCCATGGGGACCCAGTGTTGCGCCTTGACGCGAAGTCCAACCATTGACTTTGCTGCTGTTTGTCGCCAGCCAGCCGGCGTCCGGTGTGAACGCAGCGCGATAAATCACATTAAGATTTGGCGTTCGCCTCTCTATATAAGCTCAAAACAACAACGCTGCCTGGCGGGAGTAGAAACCAGGGAGAACAGCTGAGCATATTTACGACATAGTGCACCGCTTTTCGCCTCTGGGGAGCCTCAAGCTGGTGCAAATCCAACACCGGTTGCGCCAGTATACTACTTTAAGGGTTAGCCTTACTTAATTTATTACAGTTATGACAGCCAAAACACGTAAAATCCTAAACTCCCTTTTCCATAATGATCTATTAGATGTTTGCATTTTTTATTCAATTTAAACTGCAGATTGCTCATTAAGTTGATTGAACTGTGGCCAGTAAAGTGAAGCCAATCAGGCAGGGTTTCAGTGGTCCTGCTGAAAGTTTGTCTGTGGAAAAGGACGGAGTGAGAAATGGGTTTAAAGATCGCAGGGAAGAATAAGCAAAGAGAGTAGACCACCTATCAACAGAAGATCATTGGGGATTTTGATGAGGTGTTTCAGTACTGTGGTGGGGAAGGACACTGGACTGGAATTGCTGTTAGAAGTTGTATTGAGATAAATGAGAGAGAAGCTGTGAAGCAACTGTTTCTGTCACTAACACCTACTCCCGCCCTGATCAGGAGACGGAGCGAATGTTCTGTGCTTTTCTTAATTCTTCAGCTTCTACATTTGGCTTGTACAGAGCTGACAGGAAGTTTATGATTAAATCTATATAGGAAAACATACTCATTTCATCCATCCAATACCATCCCATCCATCCATCCATCCATCCATCCATCCATCCCATCCATCCCATCCATCCATCCATCCATCCACATCCATCCATCCCCATCCATCCGGATCTCCATCTTGAATTTAGAAAAACTAAATTATTTTAGCTGCATTATTTTCAAGTCAATATGTTGTAGAAGCTCATAAGAAGCTCTGCTTATCTGCGTTATAGAAGCTCATTAACACCAAAGAAAGTTTCCCTCTTTTGGGATTTGATTGAGAATTTTAAAAGTGAACATAACTCATAGTTTTCAGAGAGGTAATTTGTCTGTAACTGATATTAAACCAAGATTGAATTCCTGTCAATGTCTCATATTGTTCTGAATGAGTCTGAAGATGCAGAAAAGCTGTAAGGAACTAAAGTCATGAACTTTATTCATGTTTGCAAAACATTGATCATGATTTTCCTGCTATATCTGAAACACTCTGCTGACCTTTTATGAATGATTGGTTTCATTTTTATGCTTTTACATATTTATCGTTGCATAAGGTCCTTGGATTTTAAAACTACTGAATAAAAATCTGAAATCAGAGAAAATCAACACAGTAAAATGATTCCGTGTATAGAAACCAGGACTGTATGAGGTGTTTTTCAGGATTTAGCCTGTAGGTGTCAGCAGAGAGCTGTTAGCTGAAGTTTTCAAACCAATGAAAACGTTTGATATTTTGAGGAACTAAAACATTTCTTATGGATTGTTTCAGATCTGAATTTCTATTCAGCCCCTTTACTCAGATCCATTTTAATAAAACAAAGTACAACCGATGTGCTGGTGAAGTTTCTCAACCATCCAGGTCATAGTAATTCCAAAAAAGTTCCAAAACTTTTCCATAATGTCTTAGAAACAAATTCCAGTTGATTTTTTTTATTATCTATTTATTTATTTTTACTTTTTTGGAAAGTACAACCAACAACCAATTTTTTTAAAGTCCTTCAGGTTCTGTTGATTGATCCATCACAAAAACCACAGACCGACCAAGATGCGAGTTTCCGGTATAGACTAGACAAAAGAAACAGCTCTGCAGGGATAAACATCAGTTTTATTACCAAAAAATCTAACCAAGTCTTGCATTATCAATCTCCTTAAAATCAGTCTTTTAATCTTGTTTTGGGATTTAGATGGAACCAGCATGTTTTTTTTTTCTTTTACTTAAATAGTAGATTATTGCACTCTATTTTGGTAAGGATTTCCTCAAAAGACATTATTTTTATTATTAAGATTACATGCATTACGTATTATTTATAATATATAGATTAATATATAATTATTATAATCTAACCACACCAACCAAAAATAACAGCCAATGAGGTCACAGTGTAAATTGCTAAGAGCACCCGAGATGATATAAACAAGCTGATGATCTCAAAGGTCTTTTTTATAAATGTCATGAGTTAATTTTAACATTTTATATGATTTCATGAGATACATGTATCTACTTTTATATATCTAACTGTCATCTTTATGTTTTTTCTGCCATTCTCTTTTTTTATGTCACTTTTATTCTCTAATTATTTGTGTTGCCTCTGGTGACGCATTGTTGTACATCTTTATTTTTTTTTTTCATTTGGAATTAAATTGTCTTGTTTTTTTTTTTTATTATTAAGATGGATTTTGCATTTTCCAAAATGTATAAAGTATACTTTCTTTGAAATTCTAGAAATCAATGAAATTCAAAATTTACTTTTGTAGCAGCCGGACTGTGCAGAGGAGCTAAAAGATGTCTTGCTGATGTCTTTAACACCTCCTTGGAGCAAACCATTGTTCCATCACTCTTTAAAACCACCACCATCATACCAGTGCCACAACAATCTGCTCCATCCTGCTTCAATGACTATCGTCCAGTGGCCCATTATCATGAAGTGCTTTGGGGCTAAAATGTCAAATCCAACCAACTTGGATCCCTTTCAGTTCGATCTGCCCTCCGCCCACCTGGAACAGAAGGACTCTTATGTGAGAATGTTGTTCATTGATTTCAGTTCAGCATTAAATAACAACATGGCACAACAACTCATCTATAAAATGGACAACCTGGGGTCAGTACTTCCCAGTTCTCTGCTCTTCACCCTGCTGACACCTGACTGCACAGAAACCCACAGCTCCAATCACACAGTGAAGCTTGTGGACGAGAGCGATGAAAGTAACTACAGGATGGAGGTCAGCCTTCTGACCAGGCGGTGCAGCGACAAAACAGGTCCCACTGAAAAAACAATCAGTTAATTATATTTTCCACATTAAAGATTTCTACATGTTATTTACATTTATGGAAGACAATTTCTGCCATGATAGAAAAAATAAAAGCACACCAGGAAGTCAAAATTTCAACTTTTGAAGTCATAATTATGAGATTCAAAGTCAAGCTTGGCTTCCATATTTGATTGCTGCTTCTCCATCTGGTTAAAGTGTTTTTGCTGGACAATTCAGCTTTAATTGTGATTAAAAATAAAATATTTATGTTGTACATCTAAAAAAATATGTCAATATATATAGAAATATTTAAATTTTACAACTGATTTTTTTTATTTGCTTCTTATGTCTTAATGAAGGTCATTGAATGAGTGGAGCGGCACCTTAGCGCCCTCTATTGACCAGGCGCCACTGCTAAACGCTTAAAATAAGAACTTAGATGTTTTAATTTTATTTTATCATCTACTCTGTTGGAAATTCTGACTCGCCTGCTCAAATCGAGGGGAAATACTCTTTGTAAAGTAAATCTACATTTCAATTTTTGCAGTGATGATGAAAACTAATATTTTCCATGGAAAACTTTTTTTTTTTATGTGTTAAGCAGAAGCACAACATGAAGGGACTCCAAAGGGACAAACTAATTCCATGTCTCAATCATCTGTCTTTGCCCAGAAAAGTCCAGCATTTTCCAGTCAGTTTGCAGAGTGTGGAAAGAGTACAAGAAATTACAATGCATTATAAAAAATCTTTTACTTTTGCCTAAATTTTTACCAGAGTGAGTTCAAATTACCCATCTCTCAAAATTACCTCATTTAAAAGGTACAAAAAGTACTTCATTTAAAATGTAATTTTAAGTAAGAGCACCTGATGTAATATCTTCCTCTTCAAATGTAAAAAGGATAGAGAATCGTAAAACTCGGTTCCTGTTCAGAAACGGTTCCGTATTTTCCCGACATTCCATGGCATCGTTTGGCAGCTCAGCTGAACGATTCTTTTGCCGATTCTAAAAGCCGCACGGCTGCCTTGGGGAGCCGCGACTATGTCAGGTTTTTACGATAAGTTACACATGTGATTCACGCCAGGATTGGAAGAACCTAATCGAGAGGAAGACAACGAAGCTGCGGTCACTTTGGTGAATCAAAACCACGTCTTTCCTTAGCCCAGAGGGCTGGAGAGGACCTTAAGCGCTGAAAAGATCCAGTATCCTTCCAGAAAAAGCAGATATGTTCATCTTTCTGCAAAAGAACTGTTACTTACTTTCCCTAATTTGTTTTAGTATAATTAGTATTTTTACATTTATTTAAAATAGGTTGCATTATCCCATCATTTTTTTATTAGACATTGTTGGATTTATTAAAGTTTGTTCTTGGTATTCATAAGTCATTTAAGCACAGATGCGCTACTCCAGTTTTCTACATTTCCTTCTGTGGACATCTTGATCTTGTTGAGTTTGTAAGATTGCACAATAGTTAAGTAAACAAAGTTGATGCACTGATAATCAAACTGTTTGTTCTCCTTTTTCCCCTATTTTATAGGTCGATAAAGAATCGAATTGTTTCATTAGAATCCCGAAAAGGAATCGAATTGCATTGAAAACTTTTTAATTCCTGAACCCTAGTCATGAATCGAATTGAGCACAAGGTGTTTTAATCAATTTCAGTGAACATCCACACTATCAAAAAGATCAGCTGGGCTAAAGAACATACTTCCTCACAGCACAAGGACAGTCACAACCTGAACAATAAAGTGCAAACTATTTTCAATCCTACTGTCCAACAGACACCATGATAGGAATAAAGAAATTTAAACTACATTTTAAAGTTTTCAAAATGCACACAACAAAATTAAATGCCCAAAAGATACCAGAAATCAGACTAAAACGCAACAGGATCCCACTGTGTATTAACAAGCTCTACTCATTTAATGATTTTAACTGACACTTGTTTTACTTTAATAGTGATTTTTAACTGTCACTTATTCTTACATCGATTGTTTATATGTTTGAATTGTGTTAATAAAGTGCTGTTAAAAGTCAAAAAGTCTTCTTCTATTTTTAATGGCGATTAAGTGTCGGTTCCGTGACACACGGGTTTAAATTTCTGGCCATATTTAATTTTTTTATTTATATGACTGGGTTTAGAATTTAGCAAAAAAACTGAGGAGGTTCAAATTTACTCGAGTAAAAGTAAAAATTACATATTTCAAAAACTACTCAGAAAATTACAGATTACAGAAACTTGAATAAATGTAATTGGTTACTTTCCACCCCTGGTCATTTGTTTGTTTCTGTCTCCTCCAGGGGGAGGAGGAAACATGGAAGACGTCCCTGTGGAGGAGGTGCAGAGTCCTCCTCTGTCATTCAGATCTTCATCAATCCTTTTTAAATCCATCCTGGCCTCCTGCTGATTCTGCTCCGTCAGCTGAAATAGGCTCCACCAACAGCCCACCCCTGCAGGGAAACCCCTTTACATTCATCCGTGTGTTTCTGCTGTACAGAAGCCTGGCTGGACGTCTGACCTGGAGACAAACTGAATCCAAAATCACATTAACTGCTTAGCTTTTACCGGATTCTTTCTGCTCAGGTTGTCAGCCGGTTTTAATTAACTTGTTATGTGGAGTCAGCTGGATAACAATGGAGAGATTACACTTATGATTACTGCAGGATTAAAACAGAGGAAGCCCCTTCCTGCTTAACTCCTTCCCCCCTTAGTCGCTCCTTGTGCTCCTCTAGAGCAGCAAAACTAAAGATTTAAGTTTTTTTTGTTAAAAACTTTGCCAGAAAAAGAATTAGACTCAGTTCAATACCTGATGAGCAATGGAAAGAAGAGGTTTAGGTTGGATGGTTGGGGCGGAGTTGGATGTTTCTGCAGCAGGTTCCCAAGGAGAGAAATAGACTGGGAGAGAAAAGCAGGACTTTATGTAAAGGAAGGTGGGCTGATATATAATGGAGTTTCAGAAGGTCTTTATGCTGAAAGTTGCGTCCCAGAAGAGGAGAACCAAACCCCAACAAGTCGGTGTTTTTATGAGAAACTTTTCATAATGGCTCCTCCTCCATCTCATGTCTTCCTGTTCAACAAGATCTAAACTTAGCAGAAGTTCCACCACATTTCTTGGAGGATTTAAGGAACACAGAGTCTGAGGAAATTGAATGTTCAATTTATTCACCAATAATTCTACAGCAATCCCCTCACCCCAAGCATGCATGCAGCAACAGTGGAGAGGAAAAACTCCTTTGAACAGGAGGAAGCCTCCAGCAGAACTAGGCTCGGTATAAGCGGCCATCTGCTGAGGCCCACTGGGGTTTCCAGGAGACAAAAAGGAACATCGAAGCACTGCAGAACCAGGCTCAGTATAAGCGGCCATCTGCTGAGGCCCACTGGGGTTTCAGGAGACAAAAGGAACATCGAAGCACTGATCTATAAATGCTTTCTATGTTAGAAACTAACAGTAAAATGGCGCCGTTGCTGCTAATGCTACTCACCCTGCTGTCGGGCTTACAACAGAATCTTCTTGTCTGGGAGGAAAATAAGTTAACTTCTACCCGATTTTATGAGCTCTGAGAGTTTTTATGTCAAGGATGATTATGTCAAAAGCGGAACCCATAAGCTATGTCTACAGAGCAAGACCATATATATATAAAATTAGGCCCAACTCTATAGACTATATATAAGCTAACAGTAAAGATCCACAGGTGGCTCTGTCTGGGAAATGCAACTACGCACATGAGCTCTGAGGGAGTTTTTGCTTATGTCAAAGGATGATTATGTCAAAAGCTGCCCATAGCCATGTCTACAGAGAAACAAGACAAAACACTCACCAAAATTAGGCCCAACTCTATACGGTATGTTGATGGCAGCACAGCTGATATTTATCTCCAGGATGGAGTCACTGCCAAACAGGAGAATAGGAGGATGGGAGAATAATAATGAAGCAGAATGATGAAAAAGGGGTCCCTATGTCCTCCAGCAGTCTAAGCCTATAGCAGCAGAACTATAGAGATAGCTCAGGATAACCTGAGCCACTCTAACTAAACTTTATCAAAAGGAAAGTTTTAAGTCTAGCCTTAAAAGTAGACAGGGTGTCTCTGCCTCACGGACTAAAACTGGTAGTTGGTTCCACAGGAGCCTGAGAACTAAAAGATCTGCCTCACGTTCTACTTTTAGAAATTCTAGGAACCACTAGTAAACCTGCAGATTGAGGAAGCCGAGAGTGCTCTGTTAGGAACATAAGGAACAATCAGATCTCTGATATCAGATGGAGCTTGGCCATTTAAGGCTTTATATGTGAGAAGGAGGATTTTAAATTCTATTCTGGATTTAACAGGAAGCCAATGAAAAAGCCGGGATAGGAGAGATATGATCTCTCTGCTTTTACTCAAAAAGATATTTTACTGATAAGGATGAAAATGACATTCAATCAGATCCGTTTTCTATAGGAAATAAACTGGGAGAATCTTCCTGAAGAGGAACAAGCTATTGTAGCTGGGTACAGCATACAGTAGATTCACCAGATGCGTGCTGTTAAACGATGCAAAAATAAAGGTTGATACCGGAAGGGAAGGATCTGGGCAGGAAAGAACATCTCATGTTCTCCATTCATCCCTTTATTTTGCTGCGGATGAAAGGGGCAGTCAGTACTGGATGAATTTCCTGGCCAATCAATGTGGAAAAAAAAGAGCAAAACAAAATAGATTTGAACAAAATGTGCTGTAAACAAGAAACGAAACTACAGTTCCAAACTTTGTAATCTTGTTTTAAACTTCAACTAAATTGCACCTCTGAAGGTACCTGGTTGCACTGGATTTTTTGTAAAGTAGCAGAATAAAGAGGATAAGTATAAATCACGCACACTTTTACAACATTCCTGTAAACTTTAAATTTAACAGTTTCTCTGATTTACAAAACCAGAACAGAGATAGGTTTTGAAGCATGCTTTTTATAACCAGCTTCTTCATTGGTATAAAAATCCTCCTGCCATTTGCAGCTTTGGACATGCAGGATCCTTTTCTCCTTCTTTGCACACAAAACTCTTCAGACAAACGTTCAATCCACAGAAACCTTCCTTTTCTTATTCATGCTGCTTATGGTTTGGGCTGCAGCCTGGCCAAACGCGGCGGACACAGGCAGCAGCTCACTGTGTTTGTTCCAAAGATAAAGAAAGCAGCAGATAATCAATCAGACCTCATCAATAAACTGTGAAGATAAAGTTAGGAAGAAGCGGCTCTCCTCTGGAAATACCTCCAGATAACAGGGGCTGAGAAAGACCATGCTGACTGAGTGGATAACTACGAATTAAAACCTGCTTCCATAATCCAAAACTCTACGCAACAGCAACATAAATAAAAGCGCGTAGTTAAACACATTTGGGTTATATTTTACGAAATAGAAGTGTCACATCAGATCCAGTTTGTACCTGCAGTTTTTTTTCTTTCAAGAACCACAAGTATTTTCTTTCACAAGAGAAACAAAGAGATAAAAACTAAATCTTATGTACAGTTTCCTTTAAATTCCCATTTCATTCGTTTTGGGATAAACTAAAGGGGAAACACTTTAAAGGCTGACATCATCACATCATCATCATCTCTGCTCAGTCCTTCACATCATCTGTTCAGCGAGTTCAGGAGAAAAATTCGGCTGCAGATGAAAGCAGCACCTCTGCAGAGGAATAAAGAGCTTCCCGTTTCCTGGGTCTGTTTTGGGGGCAGTTCAGAGAGCGAGGGAGGACAGGAAGGAGCGGCAGATACAGGGAAACGAGGGATCGTCTGACAGCCCGACGAATGATACCGAATCTTCTCCCTGCGTCCGAGGTCATCTGGGGAAAAAATAAAACCATAAAGATTTATATCAAAACTTTCTTTTTAACATTTTAATAATAGTTTTATTTTTTATCTTTAGCCATAATCACTTGATTCACAACTTCTGCTAATGCGAGGTGTTTTGACTCTGTCCAAAACATTCATTAACTTATCTCTCAGCGGCTCCTTTCAGGTCTTAGTGCTACATGTTGTTTATCAGGGCGAGAAGAGCACCTTTTCTCTCCACTGCCTGAAACATGTTTATTTTGGCATGAAATTGAAGTGAACTGATGGATTAGCTACCGCGATCATTTATTTAGCATCCCACACAGAGGATCATCATTTGGTTTAGTTCTGTTTTTTTTTCAACAGCCATAAAATAAAACACTGAGGGTATTTCCTTAAACCTCCAAATGGTAATATGATAAACAAACACTTTCCCGACGCAAACATATATTTTTGGCAATTCAGTGCAATAATCAAGGGATTTGTTTATTTTAAATTATAAAAGAAGTTTGTAAAAAGAGCCTCCTGTTATTTTGGCAGCAGCAGTAATAATCCAGCAGATTATTGCAATCACTGCAGAGACCCGTTAATCTGGTTATCAAGGCAGGAAAACACCTAATTCTGCGGGACAGTTGGTCCGTGGAGCAGCACGAAAACTATGTGGGAAGCAGGTTATTTATTCCTATAGGCTCTGTTTTAATTTCAGAATTTGAAAATGTATTAGTGGGATGCGGCGACAATGGAAGCCCCTATGCGGTATGCAGAGCGCCCAAAATTGTGGAGGAATATAGGACGCCGGCCACCCCACCCGATATTTAACCCGATATTTGATCCTTCTGAGTTTCCACAAAGTCTAAAAACAACAAAAACTACTTCTTTTTCTTCCTCAAAAAACTTCTTTTTACATCTTCATATGCTGATATAATGCCATTTAAAAACACCATATAATCTCTTTTACTAATGAAATATTGCTATATATTAAAAGCCGTTATGCCCTCTGAAATCCCCGAGAATTCACCAAATATTTGCCATATTTTTATATGTTGATATATTGGCGCGGTATCCCGGTCCTGGCCACACCTAACAAAATCTCACAGAATTTGCAAAATATCACGAGAGTTTGTAACAGAACGATGAAATTTCACCAGATTTTGAAAGTAAAATAGATCGATACCGCGTTTTTAAAAATCTATTTGATATCAGCATATGAAAATATATTTGAGTATATTATTTTTCAAAGTGTCCGAAATGGATAACAAAACTGCTATTTTCAATGACTACTTATTTTTGTCCAGCTTTAACATCGGTATCGATATCGGTTATCGGCTACATGAGTTTTAAAATATCGGCATATCGGATATCGGCCAAAATCCCAATATCGTGCATCCCTAGTATTAATTATTACTAATTTGAATTAGTCTGTTTTTTTTTATGGTATTTTAAAAAGTTAAAAACATTTCAGGATGTTACCAATGATGCAAATGCAGGAGTCACTTTGGTTTAATCATTAAGTCTGATATTTTTATCCAGTCAGTAAATGAAAAGATACAATAACTATTGTGGACGGTAACTAATGATGACCATAATAACCATTAACACAGGAGAGGTTAGCTGTAGTTATAGCTGTAAGAAAAGACGTGTGAATCATTTGAAATGCTTTTTCTTTTAAAGAATTCATGAATCAAAGAATCATGATTTTTACCCCAGGATGATATTTTTCTTCCAGAACTAAAAATCTCTGCTCTCAACTGTCAATGCTAACATTAGCAGGCTCACAAAGACGTAGAAGGAAACAATTTAGTAACTCAGATAAATGGAAAGTTCCTATATGAATAATTGCTGGATCTAAAATATAAAGACAGTTATGTGAAAATGTAGAGATATTTGAAAGTGTAAAGTTTAAAGGCACTGGTTCGCCGGATTTCATTATTTATATATTATAATATAAATAATTAATAATATTTATAAAGAAAGGCCTGAAACAATTTGATTAATTGTGATTAATTAATGATTGAAATAATCTTCAGCTAATTCAGAAATCGATTAACCGTTAGCTGGAGTATAGAGATTCTAAAACACGTCTTTAGCTGACAGAGCGACCCAACATGTGCAACAATTATACCAAGGTTGTAAAAAGAAAGTATATATATATATATATAATTTTGCATTTAAGATAAAAATGTTTTGTCTTTCAATCTGCTCTATGCAGAACTCCTCAAGTGGAAAAGTTTCATCTGGTTTTATTCTATAAAAGTCTTCTTTAAGCAACCTTTTGCTATTCGATTATTAATTCATTAAAGGTATTGTGGAGGATTTTTAAAAGACCCGCCTTCTCTACTTTAAAAATAAAAATGCGCGTGCAAACTCTGTTTAAAATGTGCTGATCTCATAGCTCATACAGGCTCGCTGTTTCCACATACAGCTGGGAATATATAATGGACTTTATAGCAAACTGCACGTTCAGAGAGATGATTACTGCTTTTTGCTGCATTGGTCGTGTAACTCCTCCTCCACCACGCCGTCCCTGCACCATCTTTATTAGTTGCAGTAAATCCCATAATGCTTTGCAAGGAGAGCTCTCCCCTCAAAGCATTCTGGGATATATCTGCTGAACCTCTTTCTTCTCCAAACACTTAAGCCCCACAAGCAGGACTGAGACACGCCACTGGGATGGCCTTATGGAAACATATCACCAGAATGATTGACAGTTAGGAGGAGGACCTACTGGTTTAGGCGATCCACTTTAGAAATAAGATGGAGTCACCTCTATGCACTATTGAGAAAAAATAATAATAATTGGCCGGATTAGTGATTTGCAAAATAATACAGTATGGCACACGGCCGCACTGCAACTATTAGCAGCAACAATGTAAATGGATTTAGATCTCCTGACCCATTATAGGTAGAGGGTTGGTTCAGGTCTTTTTCGGTACCATGTTTTCAATTCAGTTTCACCAACTAATACCCTTTGGAAGGAAAATCAATATCTTATATTGTTGGTATTTTTTTTATGCTGTATATTAACTTCCTAGCGTTTTGAGAACCTAAATCGTATTATTAGGAAAAGTTCTTTAAAGCAGAGTAATTCAGGTTTCTTTTTGTTTTATGGCAGTCAGGAATATACAAAACTGCATATCAAGAAGGGCAAAGACAAATAATATACAAGTCTGTGCAGCAGATGTTCTTCTATTTTATGGCCCCACTTCCAAGGAGGAGTCAGATGGACTGTTTGGGGAGACTGAAGCCTTGAATTGTGGGGTTCAGGGAAGGTGAGGCAAAGTCATTAAGACCTTATTTCGTACCCGAAAGATTTATTTTGTTTCGTTCAAACATGCAACAGCTAGTTTTACTGCTTGTAACCTTTGGGTGCACTGTTTCCTCCACACCGGATATATCAAAACTTTCAGAGATTACCCGGAACGGAATATGGCAGGGAATAAAGAACTGAATAAAACCACACAAAGGTCGCTTAACGAAGCTCTCAGTATATAGCTGCTGTGTGAGCTGATATTTATATAATGTCATGACTTAATTGTTGTATAAAAAAGAAGAAGGAAAAACTCTTACTACCACAATCTTTATTGAACATGAGGGGAAGTAAATGCAAGATGTCAGAGAAGAAAGCGGTAGTAGGAGGAAGCCTTTCTGGACCCACTCTCCATTTAGGAATAAAAATCACATCGCCTGCAAACAAGAGAAAAAGCTAAAAAAGTGAGAAATCTCTCCTTTTTCCACAGGAAACTGGTTCATGAACCAAAGATTGTAAATCTGGTCAAACTCATATGATAACAGGTCTTAATGTTATTGTTTTACCTAATTCTGGTGTCGATTCACAAAAGCTTCCTGCATTGAAGAATGGGGGACACGCACAGAACTGCTCCAGGATGCAAGTTCCTCCATTCTTACAGCAGTTACTTATTTTCTGCTCAGCACCTGAAACATAGAAAACAGGTGCTGCTCAATGAATCTCAATGTGGTTTAAATGGCAAAAGTTAATCTCTGAACTTTTGGTTGCTTCTGCAGTCCAGTGCCTGAAAAATATCATATTTTTTGTAATAGTATGCTGAAGTAATAAAGGAAAACTGTTCTTTGGGGATATACTTTCAGTTGGACGCATGTCACTTTTTGAGTTTAATCCCTAAGGTTTGTTGATTAAACTAGCTTGGGGAATGAAAAGGGTTGAACTTCATAACATTAATCAAAGGTGGTTTATTTGACATAACAGGAACCTGATGCAAATATGTCAGATTAGAGGAAGATGCTTAGTGTAGATAATAACAGGATAAAGTTGGCTTTTTTAATATGTATCTAGAAGGACAAAGTAAATGAGTTGTAATTTCAATCAAACAAATTTGTTTTTGTTAAAGGTTAAACATTTCTTTAAACTCCAAACCGCTTGCCTTTTAAAGTATTTTTGATTTTTAATTCAAATTGATTAGGTAAAACATTTTTTTGACAGATTTTTGTCAACCATAAAAACTTTCAGAAAGTAGAAATATTCTGGATCCTTGGAAAAAAACGATCTTCACATCGCGATCATTACAATAGATGAAGAATCAATTGTTATGCCCTTTTTTCATGTACTTGCGTTTAGAAATAGAAATTGAACTTTTGTGATCTCCACAATGGAGAAGTGCTTCCCCTGCATTTCACCCATCCTGTTGGGGGAGCAGTGGGCTGCCATTGTGTGGCGCTTCGGGGAGCAGTGTGGGGTGAAGGGTCTCGCTCAGGGACCCAGAATGGAAGCTGTGGGGATCCGGAGCGTACTGGCAACCTTCTCACAAAAGCAGTGCTCTAAATCCACTAGGCCAGAGGTCATGGATTAGCGGACACGGTCCGGATCCGACCCAACCTGATTAAAATATATTTCCTAAGTACTGCACGTTTTCCGGCGGCGGTGTTTAATTTCCCTTAAGCCTCTTCTCCCGTTAATACGGTAAAAGCCCCCCTGGGGAGCGTCCGCTCCAGGCTGCGCGTGATCCAAATGAGCCAATGAGCTGTCCAGTCTGGGTTGCTGCTGCTGCTACTTTTAGACTTAGCAGGCAAACCTGTGGCTAACTGGCTGAGGGAAAGAAGAGAAGACCATGAGAAAAAGAGAGCAGAGAAAGTGTGGACTGCTGGAAGAACTGCGCGTGAACTGGTGAAAGAAAGGGAGTGAAATGGCGTGCTCAAAGATGACCCTGCACATTTAGAGGATGTTTGGCTCAACCTGCTGCTGTGTGAAGCAGGATTCTCCCACCATGAACAACAGATCAACAATAAATCTGGATCCAGGCTCAAAATGAGCTCCTTGATATGTAAAAGCTTTGAGAATGCGGCAGTCTTGGTTAACCAAGGTTTTAAAACCTTGCAGAGGGCAGCCTACACTGCAAAAAATAGAAATCTAAATTTCTGCCTAATAAGTGCATTTTTCTTGAATTGAGGAGGTAGCTTGAGATAATTTGCCAATGGAACAAGACAATTTTATATTTAAAATAAAGAAAAACAATTGCTTTGTCTTATTTCGAGTGCATATTATCTAATTATTATCTTGTTTTTGGGAGTAGAAATACTCATTCATTACCCCAATGAGCCGTCTTGTTTAACTTTGCTAAAATTAATAGTAAATACCTCAATTTTCAGTTTTTACTTGAATTCTAGATGTCTTTTTGCAGCCTAAAGCCTTGCGAACATTAAGACAGAAAAAAGAAAGAGAAATAACAAACGCTCAGTTCAGCTGTTTGAGAAAATATGGGAATCAGGAAATTATCTTTAAACCAAAATGACTGATTGTTGTTCTCTACTTCAAAAAACACTTTAGATTTTAAAATCGAAAAATTTTCTATTTCTTTTATTTTTTTCTATTTACAAATTCAATGTATAACATGGATGCATAAACACCTCATTTTAGTTAAGTGTTAAATTCTGTTAATAATTAAAAATGTCTGCAGACCTTTACTGGTTGATTATTTTCTACATTCGGATGCAGCTGATTTTTAATTGGCTACCGCTGATTGAGGCCATCATTAGCTGACAGATACTATCTATGGCTCCTGTAACTTCCCTTATTTTTGTTTACAGCTTTGGGTTTTTATTGGATGTAAATAAATAAATAAACCCCTCATATAAACTCTCTGGGTGTTTTTTTTTATTAGTGTTCTGAGGTTTTTTCTGTCAGTATTCTGCTTTCAGCTGCTGGAGGTCTTCTGTACCTGTGAAATAAACCAGAGTCTGCAGCTGGCGGTACATTCCTGCAGCACTCCTCCGCTTCACATCAGTAAACACAGAGAGTCTGAACAAACATCTGAAAATAGCAGAAAAACACTAAAGCTTTCCTGATGATGGTCGGAGAAAACCAGACCCTCGGAGCTTTCAGAGAATTAATGTTTGTTCCTTCTGTAAAAAAATGTTTAAAACCCAGCTGCTTTTTCTGCAGTGTCAAAAAAATATTATATATATATGCGTAAACTGTTTGATTTAGTCTCTTTCTGCAGGTAAATTTCTGAATCTGCTTCCTTCCTTGAGTGTCGGAGCAAACTTACTGCTGGTGAGGCCGATGAAGGGCAGCACGGCGCTGGCATCCCGGTGTTTACGGTCCCCGCTGTTTGGAGAGCTCATCTGGGTAAACTGAGCCAGAAACTCCTGAGAGGGATGGGAGGATTGCACAACTGGAGGAGGAGGAGAAGGTGGGGAAGCTGTAGAAGAAGAGAGGTGGCTTTTCTCAGAGTCTAAAAAAATACATCAAATATAAAAAGATAAAGTCTGAGAAAATAACCAAGGAATCAGAAGAAAATAGGAAGAACCCTTAAAGACCAGCTGATCTTCTGTGTTATCTGAGGAAGCAGGTTGGGGGGGTGAGCTTTAGGATTAACTGATGCAAACTAAAAACCAAACCCTGATGGCCACATTGTTGGGTCTCTTTTCATCTGTGAGCATCCCTCACATTCCTGCCGGCTGTTTCCTGAAAAAGCTCCCATTACTGGATCTGATTGATGTGTTAATTAGATGAAACTATTGGCTACCTGGACCCAAAACTGCCTGTTAAACCACAGCCTGTCTGTGAATAGATAAAAACCTCCTAATTCACGTGTAAACACAGCTGTAAAAAAAAAAAAAACAGGTCTACAGGTTTTAGTTTGTTGCAGGGACCATTAATAGCATGATGCATTCAATTACACCTTGAAAT
>JAGKQL010003969.1:0-16764 GCA_018398635.1 Cyprinodon brontotheroides | reverse complement strand
ATATATAGTTTTTAAATCAGTGCCAAATTCGTCTCGCTGACTGCCATTTACTGTAATGTGAGCTTAACTGTGGAACATCAGCAGACATCCCACCCGACATGACACAACTGTTATTAAAGTGCATCCATTCGACACCATCAATGGTAGTTTTTCACAGCTGTGGCTTCTGGAGGTGGATCAACTGCTGAATGGAAGAGTACGGACCGTGTGGGGAACATATCTAAATGGTTTGCAGTCTTCGCACTCCGATAGGCTGTCCTAGGGGCTTGTTTGGAATCTGATTGGCTGGCGAGAAGTGGCACGTAGTGCGAAGGAAAAATGTGAGCACGCTGTAGCACGAGAACACGGCGTCTCTACGTAGCCGTGACGCAATGCCAGTCAGGCTTGATATATACTGAAACGCTTCACCCACCCATCAGCGAGCGAAGAGAAGACTACACGACCACACGTTTAAATGTTTTAAAACTTTACTTTTGTTGGAGTATCGCTTCAGACTTCAGTGTTCCTGAATTTTAATTTCAGTCGAAGTAAAGAGACTTTCGAGAGAAGGAGAAATAATGAAGTACATAATAGGAATTGGCGGGTAAGTGTGCTTAATGTTAAAATAACGTGTTTGTGTGTAGCCACTACATATTGTCTATATTTCCCATGTAGAAAATGTAACGCTTAGTGTTATATTAAAATGAAAAAGATTATTTCAAAAAAGAAAGAACCCATAGTTGGTTACCGTTAAAAAAACAACAACATATATTTGTTTATAGTTTGTAAAAATAAATGGTTTGCATATTCAATTAGTCTCCTATCGAGGTTTTTATGACTTTTATGATTTATATGTTCAGGATGTGCGAATGTTTTAATCAGCCGCCCGCCAGAAAGCCCTTTAAAGCAACTTCCGGTTTTATTTGTTGTCATGGATTGAGCGGGACTTTTGAAAAATCAGCGCGTGATTTGCTCCAAAAGTGGAGGGAGATTTATCAATTTCATCTACAGTCTCCATATTATGACTCTGTCTTGATTATTAAACATTTTTATATAGACTCTGGAGACCTAACTTGCGGTTGTGATTGCTTTATTTATATTTTCTAGATATTTAATTTTTCTTTACAGAGCTTTATCCTATTTTTCTCTGACACCCTCCTGCTGATTATTCTGTCAGAGGTTTTAACACACAGCAAAGGTGTTTAAACAATAAATTAAACATTTTTAAAAAAGATTTTTAATTTTCTTTCTTTTTTTACAGAGTCACCAATGGTGGTAAAACCACTCTGACTAATAAACTGATTCAGACTTTGCCCAACTGCTGTGTTGTGCACCAAGATGACTTCTTCAAGGTGAGTCTCACTGAACAGATTAAGATATAACAATAGTTTGGTGTGTCTTTTTTTCAATCATTAGTACTGCCTGAGCTTTGTATGTGAGTGAAGAAGGTCTTTCCTTTTCTAGCATCCTGTTCTTTTTCTTGATTTCTATGCAACTCTATCCCTGTTTAGCATATTTATGTCTTCCCCTTGCTATATTTGCATACTAGCCCTTGCTTGTTTTATTGCATGCTATTTGCTGTGGTTCTTCTCCTTCTGCCATTTTTCCCCCCCTCACTCGTTTGGCCTAACATTTGTGGCATGTGAGTGAGATCTGCAAGTGTTCAGAGCTGTGAGGTTGCAGCAATGTTTTATTGGTCACTGTTATTTCAGAAACCCGATCAAATAGAAGTCGGGGAGGACGGCTTTAGGCAGTGGGATGGTAAGACTTCACTGAAGACTGCCAGTGACTCATATTTGACTATAATGTAGATGACCCCATCCTCCTCAGTTCCATCAATTAGAGCTAAAACATGAATTTGCTGTTACTTCCAATCAGAAAACACATTCATAAATCATTACAGCTTTTGTTTGGGAGTTTTCTGACCTTCTCCTCCCCCCCTCTCCCATTATTTCCCTTCTTTCTGTCTCTTGCTCCACAGTGATCACAGCTATGGACATGGAGGCCATGACCAACACGATAAAAGCCTGGATTGAGAACCCAGCAAAGTTTGCCCGTTCTCACGGTGTACCCCTGGCTCCTGTTCCAGATGTGGCCAACCCTGATGAGCAGATCCACATCCTGATAGTTGAAGGCTTTCTTCTGTATAACTACCCGTAAGTTGATTGTTGCTTTGTGTATTAGTTTGAATCCAGCTATGGATGAAAAGTGTTTTCTTAGCATGTGTGCGGCAGCCAACTTGTAGGGGTGAAAGCCAGCGATTGGGCAATCTTGGTTCTCAGGAACACAAATAATCAAGTAAAGGCAGACAAATGTGTTGGGCCATTTGCTGATTTTGCATGTTCACATTGGGCCATGTTTGTAGACCCCTGCATGCTTGCTGGATAGTTAGAGATAAGTACCTCTGCAGAGGGGTGGCTCTTTCAAAGTGGTCCTTTGCAGTGACACCAGAGTGAAAGGCACTCCATGTACTAGTGATGAGTGTTTAATATGCTGCTGAGATGCAGATAAGCAAGAGCATGAACCGTTTTCTTACTGCTTTTTTTAGATGCAGTGTGTAATGTGAGCGGTGTTCAAAATGTGTTCATCTTTCTTGTAGGCCCCTGCTGGATGTTTTCAGTAAGTGCTACTACATCTCAATCCCCTACGAGGAGTGCAAAAGAAGGAGAAGGTAAGCTACGTTTCTGCCATTACTAAGTTCTATATCAATATTAGTTACCACTTCCTCACTCCATGTTTCTTGATGATTTTCATTTTAGTACGAGGCAATACACGGTCCCTGATCCTCCTGGCCTGTTTGATGGCCACGTGTGGCCCATGTACCTGAAGCACAGAAAGCAGATGGAGGAAAGCGGTTTGAATATCGGTGCGATTTTTAAACCAAATCTCATTGAACTGTTAAACTAGTTTGTGATCTGAACTTTTTTTGGGAATTGAATGTTTATATATGTTTGTTGCAGAATACCTGAATGGTTTGAATTCCAGAGAGGAAATCTACAACCAGGTGTACGAGGACATTCAGAACAACCTGCTCAATCGTTTATAGGTAAGGGGGTAGGATTTCATTGCTACTTTAATATTAAAAAGTCTTTTTCTACATTTTTTCCAAATGTATTGTGTTTTTCTAATGTTTTTTTTTCTTTATTTTGCAGCAGGAGGATTCCACTTCACACCTGTACAGACTGTAAATAGTCAAGGATTTTTTTTTTATAAGGTGTAATTTTATTTTCTTGTATATAGAGATTAGGAGTTTTAAATTATGTTGTTTTTATCTCCTTCATGGACAACATGTTTTTCTTATTGAAATGTTTGCCGTTTGTTTTTGATATGTTGTTGACCACTATTGGTCTCCATGAGTGTCTGCTGTCAATAAATACATGAGTTGCTGTTAAAATACAGTTCATCAAAACATCTTTGGCTGGTTTCTGAGTAAAGTATGTCTAAGAAAGGACTCAAGTGGTTGGTGATGGTCTACCATGCAAGCTCGGTTTCCTGGTCTCTTTGAAACTAATTTATTTTAATCAAGCGAAAATTAGAAATTACTCCGACTTGACGGTCAATAAATGTCAGCTACATTTTCACAAAGGGCTAAATTTGTTTGGCATCTAAAGATTTGATCTGAAACAATTTAAAACAGAAATCTAATAAAACTGCTTTTGATTAAGTGGGAAAAGGTGCATACAGACACACTATAGTTATTATAATGTATACAAATAAAATAGAAGTTTTCAGAGAATGGGATAGGCTCTATAAAAGGGCTACAATTATTGTGCTAGTATGGATTCGAAATGTATCCTGAAAAACTTGCACCATCATTTAATGGGTAATTTCATTTCCTAGATATCACAAGTTGTAGTCTAGGTGAAGTTTTTTTAAGGGCTATGACCCTTATGTCTATTTTTAGAAGCAGGAAGTACTCAAACTTGTACTGTACATCTGCCCTCGTGGGTGTTTCCAGATTTACAGCCCTGAAATAACTCCTCAGTCATCTCACGTAGATGCTAGAGTAGGTCACAGTGCCCATAAGATTTATGCAATTAGCACAAAAGCAAATGCAGCTTTGGTTCTCCAATCTCGTGCAGATAGAACATGTGTTCCTCTTCTGTGTGTATAAATGGATCAGAACAATTTCTATGTATAGGACTGTCAGGTTGGGGTTTAATTTAAGCCTCCACCTCTTCATAGTAGGTGGAAGTTCACAGATTTGCTGTTAACGTTTTTCAGAATAGTATGATTTAGTTGATTCTCAGTCATCCAGGTCATAGTCCTTCCGAAAAAGGTAAAACAAAACATTGGACTTTGTTTTCCAAGTTTGAAGAAGTTTCACTTCCCATCCAGGAAGTAAAACTTATTTGGAATGGTATGATTTAGTGGTTAAATATAAAATCTCAAATTGTCTTATGTTCTGCTCAACTTTGACTGCTGTGTGCAGCAGCATTCACTCTGACGTCACCTGTAGACGTATGTGATCTGTCATGTGGGTGTCATATGGATGTTGGTTAGCAAGGTGCTTATTGTAATACCCTTGCAGGGGCAGGCATGCAAAACCCATTTGGCCTAGACTCTCTATGCTAAAAGTAACAGCAGCATACTTAATCCCTGCAAGGACAAAATACAAATCGGTTATATCAAATAATAGTGTTTTTTTAGGTGTGCTCCACCATAGGGGATGAAATAATCCTGCACTCACATATTAGTCAGTGTCAAACATCTGCTAAGTAAGGAGTGCAGAAGTTTTCCTGCTTTATCATAGCAGATTACAGAAGCCCTATCACTGTCTACGCAAGAGTGAACCACAACTCCAAGGACAGCAATTTCTGCTTTTATGTTGGTACTCAGTGTCCTCAATTACACATGCAGAACACTGTTGTGCTGTTTCCTGTTTTTGTGGTCGCCACATGCCTTTTTTGGAACAGAGTACCACATGAGGCGGTTTATACGGCACTATATCACAGTGGAAAAAATGTGCAGAACGTACTGTATGCTCAGCGAGGAACACTGGATGTCCGACCGGTTTTCTTTCTTCCAAAAAGGGTTTTAAACTTTTTGATTTAAGAGCAATGTAATGTAGATTCAGATTAGCATGTGGATTATTTACAAACTGTTAATTATTGTGTAATAAGGGAAATATAAATGAATATCAGTCCTAACAGCCTGAACTAGACCTCCTTAATGTCTCATGGCTTGCACACAGGCACAATTCTTTCCTTCTGTTTTTCCCACTGGCTCAGAGAATCATAGCCAGAATATATATAAAGCAGGGCTGGTTAGAGTGAAGAAAGTCTGCCTTCACTTCTCTAATTGCAGGGCGTGCTCTCTGTGTTTTTCTTTTTTTTCTTTTTCTGCTGTACTCTCTGGGTGTAAGCTACCTGTCTCTCTGCACGTCCCAGCAGCTGGCGTGACTGAGGACAGAATGAAACAAAACAAAGGCAAAGGGGAATCAGGCTCACGTTCATTAAAGCAACATCACCAGGAACTGGCAGCAATAAAATCTCGTAGTTTGAACCTTTTTCCTCTCATGCATAGGAGCCACTACGTCATATAACTGTATCTGTAGCAGTAATAAGGGAATAGACTGCTGTCTTTACATTTTTTTAACACAAAACATTTGGCGTTATGTATAATAGGTTGAAAACTTTATTAGGTTTTTGTTTTTTAATCTATACCAGAGCTGTTCTTATGAAAAAATTGTGCAACTATCCTATTCGGTTCCTTTAAATTATTGCTCCATGCTGCTTCCGTAAATATCAATGACCCAGAGTTTGTGCAACCCATATGTTCATCTTGGACACAGAAAATTTAATGATGTCTATCAAAGTTAAAGAAATCTTTAAAATCCACATGCTAGTGTTTAGGTTAGTACAAGAAGTAATTATTTTAAATAGTTATATTAGAGTTAACCTTTGGGAAGTCAGTTAATAAACTTATAATACACAGGTTTTTTATTATTTGGCGATATTTATATTGAGAAGAGGTTTTCTTGTTATTAAATTATTAATCCTAGTTTATCTAAAGTCATGTTTACCATATTAGGACCTTACAAAACTTTTTTTAAATCGTGTAAAATGTAAACGAACCATTTACTTAAACTATGAAGGCACATGCTTTATTAAAACTTAGTGTGGTGAATTTTTCTGCTCAGCAATCAGTGTGGTTTTGTTGTATTTGTGTTGTGTTGAATTGCATCCTGATATCAAATCCTTTTTGTTTTATGCTGCACACACTTTCTGGAGAAAAAAAACATTCAAAGTGTGTCCAACAGGATTGATTAAGTTACTCAGCACAGTTAAATGCTAAAAATGTTTTTGTTTTTGTTCTAGCGTTCTACAGACAGGAAGTGTACACATGTAAAGTCTGTAATGTAAACAGTATGACATATGGGGAGAACTTGTTTGGAGTGTCTCTTGCTTAATAGTCCATGATGTCAGCTCGGAGCTTTAAATAATCCTGACCTTAAAGTAGCCACTACCTGATGAGAGACCTAATTATACCATATCATACCCTTTATTTATAAAGCACCTTTAACGTAAGGGCTGTACATACTATTGAAAGAGTAAAATTAAAATAGCCAAGCCAAAAAACAGACAATAGCTTACAAGCTGTTGAAATGGATCAATTTACAAGTAATTAAAATAATTAAAAAGCACTTAGATAAAAAATGAAATAAAATGTAAAATTATGTAATAAATGGAGGATAATTCCTTTGAAATGCTGAAGAGAACTATTTGCACCCTATCTCTGTCTTCCAAACTGAAAAAAACAAAACAAAAACTCAACCTGCATTGCAGAGCAACTGGCAGCCTTTTCGTGTGTCTGCAGCGCCACCTTCTGGTGAAAATGGAAACTTGAACTGAAATCAATGGACACAATTGATTTCTAATGGGAAAAATATATATATATATATATTTAAAAAATCCTTCCAAGTAGGAAAACATTGCAGATTTGGGCTACAATGGTTAAACTGTTTTTCTATAAACGAACTTTATTTTAATGATTATAACCTTTTTATGATGTTTTCACACAACTGGATTGCCCCGACCTTCTAGAACAGGGGTCTACAACTATTAAAATCCAAAGACCCTTTTTGCTCTGAGTTTGGTTTAGTTAGTTGCATTGAGCCGCAAATATTACACCCACCTTTTAATAAAATAAAACCCTTTATGTTAAATATCTGCCATAGGAAATCGTTTGCTATTTTAACCAACTATCACTTTATTTGTACAATGTTTCATAAAGATGAAGCATGGATATCCCTGTTATATAAAGTTAGAAAATAACAACATAACACATTATTTTCAAGCTGACAAGAAAAAACAGATCTAAAAAAAACATGTTTTGATGTCATTCTGTTGTGAAAATTCAATTTAGATATTCTTTAAAAAAATCTCATAAAAGCTTTTAAGATTGGTATTTGTTGTCATACTACAATTGTGTGTTCTTTATCATTTTTAGCAACTGAGATCCTAAGGGACCAAAGGGCCACTTGTGGCTCTGGAGCTGCAGGTTGCACACCCCTGTTCTGGACTTACACAAGATTGCAAATCCTTTAGATTTGGAGGAACATGAAACTTACCAAATGTTTTTACAACTAAACAAAATCTGAAAAAAGCATAAGTCTACTGCAAATTTAAATTCTCGTCTTTAAAACTTGCTTTTTCAGTTAATCTAAATCATTCAATTGTAGTTATTCTAGCTGCAGGTTTAAGTTTGTTGTTTTGTTCAAATCTGACATCATCACAGTCTAAAGTCTTTTGTAATCTCTAATTTTTATATTTTTAATCTTCCAATCAACTGGCTCCAACTCTGTCTCTCTACCGGCAATAATTATTCCGACAGTATGATGCTACCTACCTTGTTTTGATAGCATATTATTATAGTCCTTTTACTAACCACATTACTTCGAGCCTGCATTTGCATCCTTGATTCTAATTAAGCCTTGTATCATTAGCGCACATTCAATTTTGCCATTGTTACATAAAAAAAAAAAGCAATTAAATGAAAGCTAAGTATCTGTGCAAATATATTTAATCATGCAAATTCCACTTGGGGTGACTCTTATGTCACATTACCGCAGAAGAAGCAGAAATAAAACAGAATATTTTAAACGCCCTCATGGGTGAGACCTCCCTAAGCCCTACCCTCCTGCTAGGGATGCTGTGCGTCATGAGGTCCAGTGAGTATGAAACCTCTCCACCCAGTCTAACTTAAATATTCTCACACAGTCTCAGTTTTAGGAGCTTCCTATAGTTCTCTACGCCATGGAGAAGTTCTGGTTTCTTTTAATTTGCCTTACTGACGTGCTTGTGCGTTTAAGTATCGGTCAGCACCTTTTACGCGCGCCTGCCGGACCCTGGAGACAGCGCATTGAGTGGGAGAATAACGGTCAGGTGTACAGCTTGTTGAGCACCGGGACTCAGTATCGCCTGCCTTCTCAGAGCAGAAAACGCACCCAGCTCTTACTGACAACAAAAAACAGTTTAAACCAAGTTAACCCTCCTGTTGCTCTCATCAGATCCACCAGAACCAGGTCTCTGAGCCCCCAGGAGACACCCAGGGATCATTCTGAGCAAAATGACCAAATGGACCAGTCGCTTCATGGAGCAGATGTAGGTCAGTATCTGCTGGCGGCGGATCGTTCCAGCGCACAGAGTCAGGCCCATGTGGCTTCAGATTATCGCTCACACCGGGTCCGGAACAACAGCAGCGCCGCTGTTTTAATACAAGAGTTTTCTGGCAGCGGAATCCCAAGAGGAAGCAGAGGTGCTGAAGAGAGCGGCGCGCAACGGGCCACCGCGCCACCTGCAAGAGCGCAGGATTTTACGCACAGACAGGTCCATAGAACCGCCCCTGGAAACTCGGACTCGATTCAGAGATCTCTTTTAGTCACCCTGGGTAACAATGGTCGAGTCACATCGCAGACCAGACCGCAGTCCCAGATTAGAGCCACTGCAGAGGCTGATGATTCCAGCAACTCAGTTGAGATTCCGGATACAACAGGTGCAAACGACCCACGGGATCCACACAGCATCCACCACAGGAACTCGGTTTTCTACAATGTTTACCCAGCGGACCGCAGGAACAGGCAGAACACGGGAACTGGCCATGGCACCAGGTTCTTCCACAACGGTGAGGCAACAGCACACTGGATTAGGGCCTCTTCCAGTAGCCCTCTATGGAAGCAAATCGTTACCATATTTCAAATGGAAACGCATTTTCAGAAATGCTTTTTAATTTTAAGAATGTGGCTGCATTGTTTGACTCATAAATTAAATTAGTAATCAATAATCCTGTTCGCATTTTCATTTTCTTCTTTAACACTGCTCATCCTTAAAATAAAAAAGTAAAAGACATTTGTCTTTTCTCAAATGTCTTTTCTTTTTTTCATTTTAATTAAGTAAAAGGATGAGCAGTCTTGAAGAAGAAAATTAAAACACAAATAAGGATGATTGATTAGGCTACTAATTTTATTTATGAGTCAAGTAATCGCAGCCACATTTTAAAAATAAAAGCTGAATTAAAAACGCTTTTTCATTTTCAAATTACCTACATTTCAAATTGAATTTTGGTATGTATTTGCTGGAGTACATTTTGAAAAATAAATTTTCTTTTTCATTTTAATTAAGTAGAAGGATGAGCAGTTGAAGAAGAAAATGAAAATGCAAACAGGATTATTGATTACTAATTTCATTTATGAGTCAAACAATTTAGCCACATTCTTAAAATGAAAAAGCATTTCTCAAAATGCTTTTTCATTTGAAATATGTTAACAATTTGCTTCCATAGCCTCCCACCAGGAGGCACATTTAATAATCCATTTTTATTTACAAAGTTTAGATTTGTATGCATCAAACAACAAACATTATTTTAACCTTTTAATAGATAATGAGAGCTGCTTGAACTAATTTCTTTTCATATAACATTTTTATAATGTCTGTACTTTACATTTCTGACTGTTTAAAAAGTTGAAATAAGAATATTTCTGTTATACAAATTAAGTTTCTAACAAAACTTACATACCCCAAGTTTTCTATTATCGGTAAACCAGTATATAAATATGAGAGTGTTGGTAACTATAAATGGGTAAATGCTTGTAGCTGTAGAGTAAAGGTTTTTTGGGTGTCAGTAATGGTTCAGTCCTATTTGCATCTGTAAGTTGGACTAAACGACACATTATCCAGAATTTCTTATAATTTCAAAGTAACACTTTTTTTATTATTGGCAGGTCTCCCAGACCTAATCCCTGACCCATACTACATCCAAGCAGCCTCGTATATCCAGAGAGTACAGATGTATGCACTCCGCTGTGCTGCTGAGGAGAACTGCCTTTCCAGGTACTTTTGTGCTTACCTTCTTTAATGTGCATGCCGTTTTAATTGGTTTGTCATTTTACAGCCACAAAAATTAGTTTTTTATTAGATTGTATTTTTCAATTCTATTCAATTCAGGTTATTTATAAAGGGCCAATTCACAACACAGGTCATTTCAAGGTACTTTACTGAGACAATTCAATAGTCAGATTGGTTCAAGTTTTCTATCTAAGGAAAAACAGCTGATTGCATCTACTCTTTGACTCGAAGGCAATCCCTCACACCAAGCATGCTTTTGATGTTAGTGGAGAGGAAAACTCCCTTTTAACAGGAATAAACCTCCAGCAGAACTAGGCTCAATGTGAGCGGCCATCTGCTGAGGCCGACTGGGTTCAAGGTGACAGAAACAGACATAAAGGCTACTGTCGACCAGCTCCACAGGTGGCAGAGTCCAGGAAACACACAGCCAGGCAGGCGAGCTTCGAGCAGGTCTCCCATGTCAGAGGATGAAGAGAGCACATCCAGCCACTCACAGTCAGAGAAACAAGACTACACTGAAAAACAGGCCAAGCTTGAACATCTGTAAACAAAGGTGGTGATGGCAGCAGCAGTGCTGATATTTCTCTCCAGGATGGAGTTACAGCCAAACAGGAACAGACCAGATGGAGCTACTATGGGAAAAGGCAGAGAGAGTATAGTGTTAGAGATTGAACTAAGAGGTTCTGCAGAGTGTGAGAACAGTGATAAAACGAAGCAGAATGATGAAAAAGGGTCCCCACGTCCTCCTGCAATCCAAGATTACAGCAGCATAACTATAAAGATAGCTCAAAATAGCCTGAGCCACTCCAACTATAAGATTTATTAAAAAGGGAATTTCAAGCCTAGCCATAAAAGTAGACTGGTGTCTGCCTCACAGACTAAAACTGGTAGTTGGTTCCACAGTGAGAGGGACCTGATAACTAAAGATCTGCCTAAACACTTTAGAAATTCTAGAACCACTAGTAAACCTGCAGATTAAGAGAGTGAAGTGCTCTGTTTGGGAAATAAGGAACAATCATGTCTCTGGTATTAGATGGAGCTTTGCCATTTAAGGCTTTATATATGTGAGGAGGAGGATTTTAAATTCTATTCTTGATTTAACAGGAAGCCAATTAAAAGAAGCCAAGATAGGAGAGATATGATCTTTCTTTTTAATTTTAATCAAAACTCTGGCTGCAGCATTTTGGTTCAGCTGAAGGCTTTTAACTACTATGGGATGGATATTACAACACAGTACACAACTTTCTAACAAAGAGGATATAATGCATCCTTTTCTATTTTCTTGCAATGAAATGCTGAAAAGTCTGGGATATGGACACCATTCCTTCATAGGTAACATTTTTGGTGATTATCCTGTTAGAGGGAGCACCACCGCCCCAGTGTCAAGCCTTTTGTTGCTTTTAGCAGGTTTTCTTTCAGGATTTACCTGTATTTAGACACATCTTCCCATGAACTCTGACCAGCTTCCCTACCCTACCCTAAAGAAAAGCAACTCCACAGTACAATCCTGCCACCACCATGCCTTCCAGTGGGGGTGGTATAATCAGAAGGAGCAGACAGTGTTTTATCTGTGTAGGTATAAGTTTGTTGTCATATTTGACCACCTTCTGCATGCTTGCTGAGTCTGCTACATGTCATTGTGAAGAGGACTTCTCATGGCTTTCCTTTAACTTGCCTTTCTTCATTTAGGCGCATCAGAGTAATTTTCAGCAAACTTTTCAGCTTTTTATTCATAAATTATTTTAAATATTAGATGTAATTTACTGTCATTTTACAAAGATAAGTTACTGGCCGTTAGTCCACCACAGCTACATTAAATGCATTATGTTTTTTGCATTTATGCCTTATGTCCAGGAGTCTGATTTCTCCATCAGGTACACAGGAAGCTACAACCATGCAATATGTGTGAATATGTCTGCAATGAGCATATATTAAGTTTCTCACCTGAACTTTACTGTGTTCTTATAACTGGGAGGGAATTGGATTATATGTAACTGAGCTGGAATTTGTATGTTTGATTAGACAGCTTTATTGACGGTAATTTGAAGGAATAGCAAAGAGGGAAACTGTGATTGCTTTGAGGCTGGAACATCAGGATGTTTGTTGGCCTTTGTCCCACTTGGATGTAGCAGTTTAATGACAGAGCGGCTGGGCACAAACCTGGCTGCTGCTCAGGATTTCTCCGCTCTGATCTGAGGAGGCACCGTGCCAAGTCAAACAAAATCTGAAATGAAGCTCAAAGGATTTCAGAGCGGAAAGTAAAAAGCACCGATTCATAACTAAAACCAAAAACTGCAGTAAATCTGGCGTGAAAGGTGATCAGAGGGAGTTTAAAGATGCCGTAAGGTGTATTTCTCTAAGTCAGCAGTACGTCATGATAGTTGACTTCATCCCACATGTGCTTTAAATGGCTGCCTGTGAATTTTTTTTTTGTCCCACAGGTCTGCATACCATCCTAGTGTAAGTGACCTGGACTACAGAGTTTTGCTGCGTTTCCCTCAAAGAGTGAAGAACCAGGGAACTGCAGACTTTCTCCCAATGAAACCCCGACATGAATGGGAATGGCACAGCTGTCACCAGTGAGTTACTGAAAAACAACAACCCATTCCCCGAATATAAAGTGTACAAAATCAGTCAAGGCAGATGTCTTCGATAGTAGATTTTATTCTTGGCTTTAACTGGGTCATTTTGAAATATATTTAAATGCTTTCATCAAAGCTGGTGCTGGGTGATTACCTGTCCCTCAACCCTCAAGTTGTTGTAGCCTTCCTAAGCCTCTCTGCTGGGGAAAAAGCATCCAGAGAGTATGATGGGTAACATGTTTAAACCCACAGGTTTGTGAGTTCTTAATGGAAAGCTGCAGGAGCTGGTAAATAATGGGGCTGCAGTGTTCTTTTCTGAATCACCTAAAAGTTAAAAAAGCAATTCACTGGACTTTGTTTCAATAAATATTTTATTTTATTTTATTTTATTTTTTTTACTTTTTTGGGATGACTATGACCTGGATGACTGAGAATCTTCACTAGCATGTCCTTTTCTGAAGTTTAGCTCAATACTTTTCTGTTTGCTCCACAATAAACCTTTATCTGTGTTACCTTCCTAATTAGAATGTTAATTAGAAACTGCACCTTACAGAACCACCTAAAACAAAATATATAGTAAAAATATAATTAACAAATGGCTTTTGGTCAAGCTGGTCTAAAGTTAGGAACAGTATGTTTGAAAGCAGTCTTTTAGACGCCAGGCAAGTTTAACCTCAAAATTAAGGAATCATATTAGGAATGAATTATTCCTTGGTCTGATTCATTAGCTAAATTGTAGATAATTCTTATGAAAACGCTCAGCTCTGTAAATGTCTACTATACTACTTTTGCTGTATATTTGCACAGTGGAGAACAGTTCCTTTCGCAAATGACTCACGTGCTAACGACTAAACAGTCCCTCTTTCTGAGTGTGTTTGTTTGCGTGTCCGTCTCTCTGCAGACATTACCACAGCATGGAGGCCTTCAGTAACTACGACTTACTGGATATCTCCACTGGACAGAAGGTTGCTGAGGGACACAAAGCCAGTTTCTGTCTGGAGGACACGTCATGTGACCCAGGAGTCCGGCGACGTTTTGCCTGCACCGCTCACACACAAGTTAGTAAGCTCTAACAAACCCATTTGTTTGGTCATTTGTACTTAATAATCTTTTATAGTTATTTTCTCTATGATTTATTGATGTATTAATCCCATTCCTGAACATTAAAGTTGGGCTAACCCAATAATTGAGTGTAAAATGTGTTTGGTTTGTTTTAAGGGGCTTGGTCCTGGATGTTATGACACATACCATGCTAACATTGACTGCCAGTGGATCGACATCACTGATGTACCTCCTGGAAATTACATTCTTAAGGTGGAATTGCAATTAGTTTCTCCATACTCTATCTCCTCCATGTATTTTTTGTTCTACCATAATCCAAGTTGTATGTCTCCGTTTCCTGTTTTGCAGGTGACAGTGAACCCCTCCCAGCTGGTCCAAGAGTCTGATTTCTCCAACAACGAGGTGAGGTGCGACATCAGGTACACAGGAAGCTACGTCCAGGCAAGAAACTGCAGAATTGTCTTGTAAGTCACATTTTGAGCATCTATCTCTTATTTATATCTTGACTCAATCAGAGAAAGCACAATCTTAATCATCGCTGTCTGTGTTTTCCAGGAGCTGACCTGCAGAAGACACAGACATGCCTTTTCATTCTTAAAGTAAAGCTGCTATTGTTTGGATGCTGTTTCACTTTTTACTAATAAAGTAGCATTATATATGATATACATCCCACTAATTACTGGCAAGCCTGTTAAAAAGTGTAAAAAATACTCAAAAAGGGCTTTTTTCTTCTATTATTTAGGCTCTCTCTCAATGTTAAAAGAATCAAACCATTTTAGAAGACTTAATAAGAGGGAAAGACAATCTTAAATAATAAATAAATATTTTCAATATAATTGTTTGGAATCGGGTGGAAACATATAAGACATATTTAACCTTCCTCCTGAAAAAAAAACTGTCTAGATTACCCAGAGTCCTCTTTCTTCTACTTTACTCTCCTTTCTTCATGCAACCTCAGGCATCGTGGATTAAGGTCTGAGGACTAAGGCCATAGAAGAAGGTTGGTTCTTCACAGTGAGCTTGAAAAGCTTTTCTTTTAATTAATACTTATTTTACAGCAGATCCCTCCTGGCTGCTTTTTACCCATAAACTGCTTCATAATCATCTGACCAAAGTGTATTGCTCCAGTTAAAGTCCCAATATTGCTCCGTAAACTACACAAATTTATGTTTGCAGTGATCAAACTGTAAAGCTTGTTCCTCCCAAAATATTAGGATATTTCTCCCAAATAATAAGGTGACATTTAAAGATGTCTAGTCACTGTTTTAAAGAATTTTGGATCATCTCTATGCATGAGCGTTGAAGATTTTACCTTCTTCAACATCAATGCACATGATGCCTGGTCAAACCGAGGCCCTTATTTACTTCTCAGAGCTCCAGCTCTGCGTTAGCTGTAGATATGAGCAGACTTAGGTGAGTAAATGCTTTCTTGCAGCCATTTACTGAGTTATTGAGATCTGCTCACATCTGTCTTGGATGGGACGTCCTCCTGTCTTTCCCAGTTTGAAGAGAGGATAAGAGAAACAGGCTTCTGTGACATATGGATTACAATTTAAGACACTTCTTGGACACTCGTCAAATTAAGAGGTGTTCATTTGAGAATTTCTTTTTTTATAGGGTAACAAAGTAAAGATTTGTAAGCAATTATTTCTTCATGCGTTTTTATCCCTACCAAATAAACGCACACTTATTAAAGTCCATTTTTTTCCCTCAATATGAGTAATGTTACAGTAATAGAAGATTAATATATATATTTAGATGGTTGTTATGCATCTGTACTAAGCCTTTTAATAGGTGTAAAGGAGTCTGTATATGTTGCAGCAAAAAATAAGCCAAGTTTTTTTATATGAACAGGTTTACAAGCAATGCAACAAAGAGGCCAACTAATAACTGTATGTCTGCAATGCACAAATAAAATATGTGCCAGAGGTTCACATAAATGATTGTAAAGTGTCCTTAAGTACAAATAAAGTTTCAGAGTAGAATGGTCACTTTTTTTGCATTACTTCTGAATTTCTTGTTGTGTAATTGTATAATTTGTTTTTTGGCTTGTTTTAATGTGTTGTGTTGCATGTTGTTTTGTGTTTTGGTGTTGCCTTATTTAGCACTTTGAGTTCCAGGTGTGTTTTAAATGGGCCTTACAAATAAAGTTGAGTTTTGGGAAATGTTAACTGTGGTGTTCTTTTCCACTGTGGGACTGAGCTGAATTACACAATATATAATTAGTTTCTCTCAGTTTTTTTCTTGACCTCTGTTTATACACAGGGGTTCCATTCAAAATCATGTCTGAATCTCCGATATTCCTGTTAATAAAAACATCACATTACAACATTTAAGTATTTTAATGTCTGCTGGTTCATTGGCTTACTCTTCTGAAAAAAACACATTCAATTTCCACTTTGCATGCTCAGGTCTGGAAAAAACAGGAAAATAAGAAGCACTGCATCACCCCAGCAGGCTGTCTCTGTGTATTTGTTGTGTTGAGCTGCAGCGGGTGACTGATTGGGAAAACATTTCTTCGTCTGGCAGTAACTCCAATTCAGCCTCCTGGGAACGTCTCAGTTTATTTGCACTTTGTCTCCGGGTTTAGGCATGGCACGCTGTTAAGTAGCTGGCACCTGGAAGGGTATAAATAATAAATATGGGTAATTATTTCGAACACTGCTTCCTTTCTGGCTCTTTTAAATTGAGCTGTTTGCATCCATGAAAAACACTCCACACTTAAAAACACAGAAATTCCTGTCAATGTTTTTTTATAATCACTTTAAAGGCAGATTTGCTTTTGAACTCCGGAT
>JAGKQL010003968.1:0-16876 GCA_018398635.1 Cyprinodon brontotheroides | reverse complement strand
CAACTTCATCTATCTCCACTCCACCACCAGTTTCAGGCCTGGGGGGGAACAGTCCTATTCTTTACTCCTGTTCATGCATATATATAAAAACTAAGCGCTATGTTTCCTGCCGAGGTCTGAGCGCCAAAAACAAAGTAATTGTATCAATACATTTCTTCTAACTGTCTTTTCTCTTCATGTGAGTGATTCAGATTGAAATAATTTATATCTAGAGCATAACATTATGATGCCCAGAAACTACATTTTTTCTGGTTTTGGTGTCGAGAACCTTGACATTTTCTTCCATCAAAGGTAGAGTCTCAGAGCAGCCCATTGATTTTAGACCCAGCCTTTCCTTTCTTTTTATTATAACCAACACAGTTGTCACTCAGACCTTCTCCTGGGCTCGCTGTCACTGTGGTTTAAACCGTGACGCTTGAACAGAGTATTTTAGGGAACAATGCAGCTGAGATCGGGAAGTATCTATGTACTTTTCAGGGATGTTGAATGTCATTATGACATCAGCCCCCCCCCAAGCAGACAGATGTTTCCTTCATATAAAGCAGCTAAATGCTGACAAAATGAAGTGCACCCCCTAAAAGATGAGATCACTTATTTTTTTTTTTTCTTTGTCTTTCCTATTAGGTCTTTAAAATTGACGTTCTTGTGAATGGCAGACTGCACAGTGTGGAGAAACGCTACAGTGAATTCCACAATCTGCACAAAATGGTGAGACATAACGTTCTCTAAAAGGATTTTGTGTGTTTTTGTTTTTGGTTTGTTTGGTTTTTTCTCATGAGGTATTAGTGCTGTAATATTGAACCATTATATCTGAAAAAATATAACTTTGCCATTTGAAAGTAGTTTAGTTTCTAAGTAATTTGAAATGATCAAAATCAAGTTCTGTCTGTTTCCACACTTTTTGAAGGTGATATTTTTTATGCATATAATTTGCACACTTTCTCAATATGTAAGACATCCATCTTCAAAATGAACAGCATCTTTTTAAATTATATTTGATCATGAAAATGATGTTATGTGACATGCAACCAAGAACCCAAAACTCTCTGAATTCCTGTTTAAAATATAATCTATGCTATTATAGATGCAAATATGCCTACAACATCCTCCCCCTTTTACAGGGTTATTGCGGGTTATTAAAATTCATTTAATAATTAGTTTTTACATTAATGAGGAAAAATTACATCAATGCCTTATTTGGCATTAAAATTAATTTAATGTGATTATCATGGCATTTAAAATGCTTTTTAAAATTTTTTTAAAATGCGTTTATAAAAACAATTTCACCAGATGTATTATATCAAGATATATTTGCGTGAAACTGCTTCCTGTTGATCATAAAGTCGTGATGTTCGGAAAAGAAGCTCGAGGCGGAGAAAAAGCTAGAGAATGGGGGGAAAATGCAAATCTCAACAAAAGTGGCTGGAAAATTAGAATTTTAAAAACATGGTTGCCATATTTGCTAAGCAGTAAACATCATACTGAACTGCTGTGTGGTTAATAAATATATATATATATATATATATATATATATATATACACACACATGTGTGTCATGGGTACTTGTTGATGGCATTAGAATTATTTCTAAGAGCATTAAAAAGCATTAACATTTGAATTACTCATTCCTGTATAAACCCTGTTTTAAGATCCTCTGTGCGCACTATTTAATAACGCACACATTTTTAGATTATACTCATTGACAAAAGTTAAATTTGAGTAATGTTTTTGTACTCAATTCACTGATGAATATAGACCCCTGAGGAAAGTTCACGTCGCTGTTCAAAGGAAATATTTGATGAGGTTGATTTGAAGTAATAAAGGTTTCTTTACCCAGAGGTGTCAAAAGCATAGATATTTCGCACTCAAGTAGAAGTATCAACTTAAGCTTTTAACTCCAGGAAAGGTTTAAAAGTAGCATTTTAAAAACTACTTAAAGTATAAAAGTAATGCAGGAAAGTCTGAGTAATTATTTTTTAAGACCGCTTTAAAAACATTAGGATAACATGAACATTTATGATGGTTTAAGACTTTTTCACTAACTGCATTTGTTTAGGTTTTGTGCTAAGATAATAAATTACACTTTGAATATTTGTGTAACACTGTATATACGTTCTTTATTAAAAAATATATATTTTTTAACTTAATATTCTTAAAAACCTTTTCAGCTGAAAAAAAGCATAAAACCTCCTGAAATCCCTTCGAAGCATGTCAGAAACTGGGTCCCCAAAGTTCTGGAGCAGAGGAGGCAAGGCCTGGAGCTCTATCTGCAGGTTGGTACACACACTGTCTCCTTTTGTCAAGCAGAAACTCTGTCCCCAGCTGGCATTGCCAACTCCGAGCAATGTGCCTCAGCTTCCCTGTGTGGCGCGCTCACCGAAATCTCCTTTTGTTTTTGTTCCTCAGACTGTAATTATGGAAAATGAGGTCCTCCCAAAGATATTCCTGGATTTCCTCAACATCCGCCATTTTCCTTCAGTGCCAAAAACGGAAAGCTGCGGGTGAGTTGGAACTGCAGGCCGGCTTTAGATTAAAAATAGAGAGCAATTTGTGGTGGCGTTTGTTAGTGGGAGAGTTTTGTTCCCAGATTTGAGAGACTTTGTTGTCTGACTTTTTCTTTCTTCCTTTTAGCTCTTTTGACACAGAATCAATGGAATCAAGGTGAGTCATTTTGGAGTTCTTTGTATAAACCAGCAGGTCATGCGCTTGTGTTGCACTTTAAATCTGTTAGTGCATGAGACTGTGTTTGATCTACTTCTGAACTTCACCCTCTCACTTCTCCTTTTCTGTCTCTTTTTCAGCAAACTGTCTCATCAGCCAGTCATGGTGTATCTCAGAGATCCATACCTGCTGCCCTCTGCACATGGTGCGCAAACATAATGACTCCATTGTTTGGAGAGAAAAAAAATAGCTTTTGCTCTACTTTTAATTTTCCTTTACAGTTAAATGGTATAAATCATAATAACATAAGTATTTATTAAATTACGAATGCTCAAGTTACTGCGATCGCACCTCATAGACTCAAACAGTAGTTGTGGCTATTGAGCACAGGGTTTGGAAAGTCTGTGTTTATATCTAAATGATGTTGTGATTTCAATTTTAAGAAATCCTCCAATGTTAAGCTCCTGTCACACCTTGTTAGTTTAGTCAGATAACTTACCTTTTACTCATGGACCATACGACGTATTTGCCGTATGTCGACGTGTGCCAGCGTGCGTCAGCGTTCTCATAACCTATCCAACATATGCCAGGTTTTTGCCAAATTT
The DNA here is from genome assembly GCA_018398635.1 of Cyprinodon brontotheroides. Classification (NCBI taxonomy): domain Eukaryota; kingdom Metazoa; phylum Chordata; class Actinopteri; order Cyprinodontiformes; family Cyprinodontidae; genus Cyprinodon; species Cyprinodon brontotheroides. The sequence goes on along the minus strand of JAGKQL010003968.1, from coordinate 13,610 downwards.
TACAATTTAGAGCTAAAAATCTGAATGAAATACATTTATGAAGACGTAAAGGACTTAATATTATCACAACTGCAATTAAAAAAAAATCAATGCTTATTTCCCTTAATAATAAAAAGAATCAACATGTGAAAACTTAAATTTATATTTACTAATAATCGCTTCAAAGAACAATCTTTTTTCTGTCTGAAACATTGTAGTGTCACTGCTAGGTGTTCCATTGTGAAAACTTAGCAGCTTAAATACTCTTTCACAGCTCTGCACATTGAAATGAGTTAAATTACATTTAAGGAAAAGCAAAGTGTGAAATTATATGTGCTTTTTTTTTACTTGCAACTTCTTTGGTTTTCAGATACCTTTTCCAACGTTGTGATTGAAGGCGTGGTGCACGGAGTTTTCTACCCCGATCTTCAGCCGAGGTAGAGCTGCTGAGAACTGAAGAGCCGCCGCCGCTGCCATGAAATCTAACCTTCTCACCAGCTTTGGTGTGCACCAGGAAGAACATATCAGAGAACAATCTGAGCCTTCTTTTCTCCTTACTCATACAACAAAAAACAACAATTTGTTCTGTTTTTTAACTGAAAGGGATAGCTAGCCGTTGGATAACTCTCTACATTTTCCACAATAGACACTAATGTAAGTTTTGCTCGTTAGTCAATCAAACTTTCACTTTAAAACTCAACTTAAATATGGAAGGGATGTCATTTGGAAAAAGATCACATTTTTTAGCGGTTTTAGATTCAAAATGTTACAAATAACCAGAGAATTTATGCTTTTAGCAGAAAAACAAAGTATAATTGTGAGGATTATCCACTTGGAGAAATAGAATTTGAGAAAGTTTTCATATCCCACTGGTCAAAAGATTGAACAGAGGGCCTGTATAGTTACATCCCTTTGAATGCATTGTTTTTTTTTATTAATCATGAAGGATTTAGATGAGGGAAAGCAGCTCAAATAATGTGACTCACTACATTGTGGTGCAAATCATTTAGTGTGGATTCTACAGTGATAATTTATTTTCCCCAATAGTTTTAAATGTGCTACATTTCCTCTCAGATGCTGAATTAGCTGTTCAGTTCTAACCTGTCATAAGTTTGTGGTTTTTAAATTAGCAGATAGTTTGAAACTAACCTACAACAACTTTAATTATGTGGCGCTATCAGAGTTCCATTAAAGTCACCTTCAAATAGCAACAGTCATCATACCGGCTGTTTGAAATAAACAAATTAGGACTCAGTTCTTTGTAAGGAGACTGTCACTTAACACTCCTTTATTTATAAACTCTTCCCTGCATAAAACGCCTAAAAATAGAATAACTGGTATTAAAGGGACTTAACAATAATCCCAACATGCTACTATTCTCTAAAAAGTTGTTCTAAACCTTTTAACGTGAGCTCCAGATGTTCAAGTGGGTACGTTTAGTTTAATACCTTTTTATTGTTGCCAGCACATCTGCCTAAATTAAAAAGGGACTAATCCTGGGTTTTTCTTCCCATTTTGAAGACCAGCTAGAAGAAATGACCCTCTTTACTGTCTTGTATTCTTACCAAAGTCTAACAAGAAGTTAGAAACTATTTCAAAACATCTGCATATTCCGATGAATGTTAAGCTTTGGTTGCATTATGTTTTTAATTTGGGGAATTTCCTCACTTAGTAAATGTCCACAAAATATTTTTTCTTGGACATTTTTCTTCAAGCGTAGTAATTTTTGAATTTTTTTTTACCTTTGGTTTCTCAGGCTGGCGTTTAGGATTGGTTAAACTTTGATATCCTGAAATCACTTTAGATTAGATGAAATGTTAAATTAAACTCTCCTACAGTTAGCATTGTAATCAGTGCAACAAACTTTACATAATTTATCCCAAAAACTAAAGCAGAACTTATTTATTATAACAAGAAAGCAACATGGGCAGCCTAAAGATACTCATGGTTACGTCTTTACTTTTTGTCATCTATGCAAAACAGTTTTGGAGCTTTTACTGTGAAGCTGCTTATGTACTACAGGATATTTCCTTCTTTTTTTTGCATTTTTTCACAAATCTGAATAATTTTTCTTTGTTTCTCTAAAATCATGTATCTAGCACTAACTCCATGCAAGTTTCATTAAAAAAGGGAATGTACACTTAATAGGTTAGTTGTGAAGCTCTTATTGACGAGATGCAAAGGGTGCTTTTTAAATGGAAATGTTGGAGCCAGTAACATGTTGTGCAATATAAGGGAAGACAGCTACTCCTTATGTTTTTGTGCAAGTCGTAGAAATCTGTGAAACAACCGACTCTTGACAGAAGATGGATGTCTTTTTTTTTCTTGACTGGATGTGTATTTCTCCACATTGAAAGGTCTTATTTTAAACATCGAAATGAAGTAATAATAATAAAATAAATTTCTCCTCTTAGGATTGATGAAGACTTTTATGTATGTATGGTCTGTATCATGTCTTTGTCATAATGTCAAACTACAATGAATGCTGTTGTCGTCGTCGCACACTAACAAATGCTTTGTAACATACACTAATAAATGATTTCTACTATTTTTGTCAGAGCTGACTTTATTAAATAAACAATTATAGTTTTGTTTAAATTACAGTTATTTTTACATTTGACATCAAATGTTTTTCTCCCATTTTGGTAAAAAAAAAATTAATCAGAATAAAATTTAAAAAAAAACTCATTCAGCCTCATGCAAGGAAGCAGCATTTATAGTCTGGCTTGTTTAGAAGTACCTCTTCCAAAATAATACAGCCCTTATAGAAGTGATGGCATCTTGTGTGAACAGAAACACACGGGATTTGGGTTTTTCTGCATCGTGTTTTCTTTATGAAACCCAAATACAAGAGCAAAAAAATTCAGTTGAAAATCAGTGATGTTGGAGTACTTCCATAGCCTGGGCGGCGAGGACCCCGTTGAGTAACAGTCTAGCAGTAACATCTGTAGGAATGTCTGATTCAGCACCTGGACTTCATTTATCATTTTTAACTCCTCAAAGTTCTGCATGACCAACTTCCTGTTTGAGCGTCTCATCTGTGTTGGCCTCTGCTTCCGGTTCCTTCATGTTGGCAAAGGCAACTTCTCTCCTCAGCTGCTCCACAGGAGGGAGACCAAACATCAGGTTTCTCATCGCAATGGATGTCATCAGGAATCTACCAGAGAAAGGAACATGGTTAGGAGCTTTGACTCTGGGTAAGCATTGCTTTAGTTATTAGTTATGAAATTGAGCTAATCTCAAGTTGTCAAGGTTGCTTTGTTGCAATAAATATAAAACTATCTGAAAATGTAAAAAAAAAAAGTCATTATCTGATCATTATCTTTAGGTTTCCTTTTCTCCGCTTTTTTCTCCACTCAGCTTTTTTTTTTCTTTTCTTTTTTTTTTTTTTAAAGATGATTAGTTTCTTAGGATTTAAAAGATTTTTGTTCAGGTTATCCTTCACTGTTTAGAAATATCAAGAAAGTAAAAAAAGAAAATCTTGGTTTTCTCATGTAGTAGTCTACAGATAACACAAGCTTGAGCTGGTTTGGTTGGTGCTTTAACTGTTTAATTAGCTCCTCTTCCTTGTAGTCAAACCAAATCTCCTTTTTTATTTTTGGTGGGATAAAAGTTTTCTTAAGTCAGTTGTTTAATATGAACCCAAAATATTGGGTAAACTGAAAAGATCTGTCATAGATGAAAGATTTACTGATATAGTTCAGCACTCAGTGGGACATCGAACATTGTTAGAAAAAAATATCGATATCAAAATGAATCACAGTTGAAAAATTTGTTTATTCAGCTCTTGTTTATTTTCCTGGGCTCAGTAGGATGCGTGTAACATGAAATGTTTCCGTCAGCACTCACCCCCTGCGTATGGCGTAGTACTTTTTAACAGCAAAGCGATTCAGTCGCTCCAGCACACCCGCTTCCCTGCGTTTCTTAACCTCCTTCATGCGACGCTGCCTCTTCAGGAACAGCTGCACCACGGGGTCCGTGGCGTTGACCTCCGCCTCTTGGTCATCATCTGCAGCCTTAAGAGGCAGCAGCTCAGGAGGAAGAGGCTCCGTTTCTGGACAGACAGACTCAATTATTAACATATCCCTTTTCATGTTTGCATGGAGGAGGAACCAGAAACACAAGGAACCTCAGCAGATGGGATATGAGCATTAAAAAAAAAGGTTATTAGAGCTTTTTTTTCAAAAAAACTGTGTGTGTTTTAGTGAAACTAATTACATGAATTTATAGCATCCCTTGTTTTGTATCACCTGTTCCATTGCGAATGCGCTCCTGGATCTCCTCCAGTTTGGTGAAGTTCTGCAGCAGTGCTGCTTCTGTGGTGTTGACGTAGACGTACATGTAGCAAGACGGGCTCTCAGACACGGTGTAAACTTTATGATAAGCCCCAGCAGGAACCTGCACACATCAACATACCTAAGTTTAGGTACCGGTAAGTCAAACTACTACTGATACCGTAATTACTTTGTAGATTACTCTTTCAAATTGACCATTTTAAACAATTTTGGATTAGAAAAAGCATACAATATTAAATATTATTTTTTTAACTTTTACTTTATATTGTCAGTTTTAAGACTTTTTTTGTTCCAGTTTTTTTCTAAGGGGATCACTGTAGTTTAAAATTTGTTTGTGAATGGAAAGCAATACAGGAGACACTAATTTTTAAGTTATAATTAATTGATATGAGTTTTTTTTTTCTTTCTTGGGAGAGAGGAAAAAAGAGAATAAAGGGAAAAAAGAAAAAATTTAATGGACAGAAAACAGAAAAAGGGGAGGACTTCCTTTCTATTTCTGTGGATTGCCTTTTTTCCCTTTATGTGTAAAGCTGTCTTGTTTCTGAAATTGTCTCTGTATTTATGTATCAGCACAATTGGTAAAAAAAGAAAAAGAAAATGTAAACTACATATGAAATTCTTTTAAAAAAAAAAAAAAAACATTAAGATCTCCCAGTAAACGGAATGGTTTAAATTGGTCATCAGAGGCTAAATTGATTTTAGCCTGAATATCAGATGAGTGTGTTTACTTTTATTATATACAGTATTTCTGGTCAATAGTAAATAGTTTTTGGTTTATTTGAAAAAGTTTTAAGATGTTAGAACAGAAAAACGTTTTATTACTGATTTAACAAAAATGAAATAAAAAATAGAGCTCACCGTACCTGTATCTGTTCTCCTGGCTGCAGAGTGTGGTTCTTCTTTTCTTCCACTATCTCCACATTCACCTGTCCCTGCAGCACATGGATGCTGGTGTTCCCCAGGTCTTCACTCACAAAGTTCTCCAAGTGGAGACCTGCGAGTAAACAAGCTGGGAGTTACCAGAAATAAATGTTGCTGCTTTACAAAAGAATTTAGACTAAAAGAGAGAGAAACTCAACCTGGGAAATCAGCAATAAAGACAATCTCAGTCTGATTGTCCAAACTGCCCTCTATCTCCTGGAACTTAGTCCTCCAAGGTGAGAGGTCCACCAGCAGGGGCATCAGCCATGGGTTTGGTTTAAAAGGCGACCATTCTGCTTTTACAATGTCAACGCGAGGATCAAATATCCTTCAAGAAGGAAAAACTGGTTAAATTCAAAGCCCACCTAATCCAGCTTCTGTATTACCGATGCTCTCCTACCGTTGCTGGAAGCGTTCATTGATGGAAACCCAGATGTCGAAGTAGATTTCAGGATCAGAGATGTTGTAGTTTGGCAGCAGTCCGCTGAGACAGGTAGCATACTGCTTCAGCATGTCTCCGTGATCTTTCCAGCGACGGCTCTGAGTGAAAACCTGGACGCAGGCAGGAATGAGAGCTACATAAGACCAGGGCTCTCCTAGTCAAGTCCTAAAAGGTCTGTACCCTGCAGCTCTTCCATATGATTCTGCTTCAACACACCTGAATATAATACTCAGGTTACAGGCAGCGGATGTTACTAGTTTTGGAGAATATATTGAATAATGGAGGGAAAAAACCCCTCCAATATTTCATATTTTGACCAGAACAAATCAAATCTGGAGCCAGTTGATGGATAAAAACTATTTACAATGACAAGCATTTTCATCCCCCATATATTTTCACTTTGACAACGTTTTCCAGTCTTCTCACCCCTGGGTTCAGGTATCCAACTTCTCCCGTTTTCCCATCCTTATAGGTGATCTTCACATGCTGATGGCTGCGGGAGTGGACCATCATGTCCCAGGAGTAGCCATACAAACCGTTGGTCCAGTTATTGTAACCCTGAACAAAAAAAAAAAAAAAAGGAAACATTAAAAATCCCATTCCAATGTTTATACCTTACATCACATGCAGTGCAGAAAACATTCATGTTTTTAGTTTATCAGTGATGAATAAGATATGATAAGGGTCCAGTTTAAAGATTTCAAAGTGCTGTTGATGGTGAAACAATGACTGTTGACTGATTAAGCAACTAGGTCAACTGGAGGGGCTTCAAAGGCTGATAGCAGAGGGGGGAGCTATCTATCTGCACCGCTAAGAAATAGAAACATTAAAGACATTGATGACACACCTTGGTGATGAAGTGTGAATAAGGCATGAAAAACTGCTCGGCTATGTAAAGAACGGTAAAAAGTGCTCCCAGCTTGTGCTTCAATCTCAGTTTGGAAGGTTTTGCAGGATTTTGTGTCTCCCGGCGGTCTCTGGTGCTGCTGCTGCTGGTTTCAGGGTAAAAGCAGGAGGCACTGGGCTGAATCTCCGCCGACGTGAGCAGCAGCATTTCGCTGAGGAAAGATGGGAAGCGGGCGAAGAACCTCCTGGGCCAGTCGGGGTAGCAGAAGAGAGGACTGGTTGCCAACATTGTGTAGGAAAACATTCCTGAAGGGGTTTAAAAAAATGTACACAACTGTGAGCTAAAACAAAGAGTTTAGAGCTGTCCTCGTAATAAAAAGCCGTGATAGAAGCTCACTGACCGATACTGAACAGCTGAGAGTTCATGCAGTGGAAGTAGGACACGAAAAAAACTGCAAATGGTCGTGTGGCGTCAAAAAACAGCAAATATCCAGCGGTTAGATCGAGAACAAGACCACCTCCATGCACCACCAGCAGACTCACCAACTCCACAGGAAGAATCACTCTGCAAAACAAAAACATGATTAAGTATCAGCTACAGATACAGATTATACTAGAAATCAATTGTTCCGTCAGATATTGGGATGATTAATAGAGTAATTAAAAAATTGGGCTATTCTGCTGATACGTCTTAACTACTACTGTTTATTTTATAAACAATAGAGATACATAAATAAGAAATTGAAAGAAATCAAATAATCTACTTATCTTTTCTTAAACAAAATCAACATATTACTGCTTAAAACACACCAGAAATAGCATGTCTTTACATTTTTAGCAAAGGATGCACTTGCAGCTACAAATTTAAGTTAAAGCTTTTTTCTTGTTGAGTTGACATCAGGTCAGGACAAAAAAAAACATCCATAAAGTGACGCTGGCATATTGCTTTCTGGGTTTTAAGACATTCTTTCACAAAAAAGCATAATGTTATTTCAATGAAATGTGAATTTAATGTAAAATATTGTTGTTGTTTTTTGCACAGTTTTGAATACATTACAGCAAACAGCAGGTTTTGTCCATCTATTCCAGTTTATTATTCTTTGATTAGCTCATTTTAATAATCGATTTATCTGATTTTGTCACCCCTACATAGAAATAGGGTGCCTTGCAAAAGCAATTTATACCTCTTGGAATTTTTCTTTTTTACATTTTCTCATAATTAACCGTAAATAAAGTAATACAGGGTTTGTAAAAATCTAAATAGTTTTTCTAACTCATTTCCCTATAAGTCAGGAAAACCACCTTTTAAGTCAAAGCAGTTTATTAACTTTGCAGGATTCACTCCACCTATATAGCAGGCATTTGCTTGCATTCTGTCGTTTATTCTGCAGCATTTCCTCATACCCAGCATGCATGTAGCGACAGAGGGAAGAAAAAAACCTTTAACAGGAAGATTTAGCTTTTGCTGCACTTATACCAGCAAAGTATTAAGAAAAGTAGTAGCTTTAAGAATTGACCGATACAGATAATGACCCGATATATTAGCATGAATCATACTAGCTTTTATTGCTTATTTTATACAGTAGAATGTTAGAAACGGCTTGGAAAGGCATGAAAATGTTGGAGATTTTAGATGCTAGTGGATAAAATCCACTATTACTTTTTTGGCTAATAGTGGGAAAATATCCGTTATTAATATCAGATCAGTACATCCCTGATAGTATATATTTGTACCAACGCTAGAAATATTTAACCTTTTTTTTGTAAAATAACTCAAACTCAATCAGACTGGGTTGTTTCTCACACATGAAATTCCCAGGTTATGCAGCCGATTACTGATTCGATTTAGGTCTGTATGTTGGGACATCAATTCCAACACGCTTTGATCCAAACCATTTACCATCTGGCTGTATGTTTAAAGTTGTTTTCCTGCTTGAAGTTGAACCTTACAAAGTTTCATGTGCTTTGCAGCTTGTACCAGATTATTTTTATACATTCCCTGTTCCTCCTGAAGAGAAGCATTTTCCAAGCATCATGCTGCCACCACCATGTTTCACAGCTTTCTGACATAGATGATTTTTTCATGCAGCCTTAAAAGGCTGTGTCGGTGTGACCAATACAAAAATAAAAAATAGGCTGTTACAAGATAACAGAAGTTGAACCCAAAGGTGATTAAATGAAAACATACTTGAAAGGATCAAAGAGCCAGTGGTGTGCCAGATATGACATGGAATATCCCTCCACCCAGTCTGCGTCCAGTTTTTTAATCCCAGCAATGAAATATACGATAAAGATCTTTGAAAATAAAAAAACAAACATTATTATTTCACATTTTTGCAATGCATTTATGAGTACTTCACATATAAATATAAGCTGATGATAACTGAAGCAAACCTGCGTCCTCAGCATGGTGTAATTCCAGAGAGGAACATGAGCGTTTCTTATGGAAGGTTTGCGTAATCCGTCCACCGACCTGAAAAATCACACATCCACAAACAGTGCTTGAAAAAAAAAACGTGACATCACTGTCAAAAGCAGACTTAAAAGGCTTCAACTCACCAGTATCTGTTGGCGTCCATGAGCGTGAGCTGAAACCCGATGAGACCGTAAAGGTACGAGTGGTTGTTCCACGCCGTTTTATCCAGGAAAAAGATGTACCAGTACGTCGAGATGAACATGAGACATGAGAGGCGGTAGAAACAACCCAGCATGATGCCCAGTGCACCTTGGATTAAAAAATAAACACACTGCTTTAGTTAATCTGAGTGGCCGTCTACTTTTAAAGAGGGACAGAATCATGATGGATTTAGGAAGTTCCTTTAAACTCTTTTCTATAAAAGCATTTTAGAGCACAGTTGAGAATCTTCAGGAAAACCGAAAAGCATGGAAAGGCATCAGAAATTGTTGCTGCTTATCGATCTACAAAGTGACAAAAGGCCTTTTATAAACAAGTATGTTAATTACCATAATTTAACAAGTAAAATGATTTAAAACTGGTGTTATAAACAGGAGTCAATATTTGGGGAAAATCACCCAAAAAGCAAAGCATGTAATGGCCAGAGAAGTATTAAGGGGTTTTAAGTAAGAAACTATTCTTTTTTAAAAGAAGGTCTGATTAGTGATTTGTTTTGCTGAGCTGCATCTTTATGAAACACAAAAACTTTGTAACAATGTAAATACAAACAAAGGCATAGTGGCGGTGATGATCTAGGCTTATTTTGCTGCCAACAGGCCACCCTGCAGTTATTTGGCTGAACTTCGACTCCTGTGTGTATTTAAGTATTCTTGGGGCAAATGTCTGTCAAAGACTGTGTGCAGGCTTTATTACTGACAGGTCAGTGATGTCAAAGCAGAAAATCTAAAACAGAATAGCTGAAAAAAAATGTTTCTTTTGCGGTGGAGAAACAGCAGGCCTCAACCAAATGGTGCCGACCATCAAGAAACTAAAGTAATAATTAAAAGAGGAGCAGTGGTGGGTAGTAACTAGTTTGATTTACCCAGTTACATTAACTTGAGTAAATTTTTTTATATAAATATATATTAACTTGAGTAAATTTTTTTATATAAATATATTTTTGCGAGTAGCTTTTTACTTTTCATTAAGTAATATCATCAGAAACAGTATTGCTACCAATGTAAGTCATCTTACTTAAAAATTATCATGCATATTGTAACCTAAAATGTGTCAGAAATAGCAAGACTGTTCAAAGGTATAGTGGAGGATTTTGACAAATTTTTGAAAAGACCCGTCCTCTTCACTTTAAAAAAAAAATGCACATGCACAACCCTATACCCGCTACAGAGAGGGAACACCTATTAAACACGTGCGAGAGCGTGAACGAGCCCATTTCTCCTTGTGCACGCTCTGTTTAAAGGTGATGTTTGCGTCGCTCATACAAGCTGACTTTCCAAAAGAAGACTTGCAATTTTTCCACTATGTCAGACTCACCACAGTAAGTGAAAATGCAGATGAGCACGTAGGACGGCCTTACATAAACCTATCACCACAATGATTGACAGTTACGAGGACCACTTATTTTGATGATCCACCTGGAAAAAGAACATCCTCCACTACATCTTTTAGTTTCATGAAAATTATTATTTCTTTAATGTTACTTCTCTCTGCTGAGACATCTAGGACATGAAGTTCAAGGTAATATACAATAAATAAGTATATATCGTCAGTGGAAGCTTTTTGCCATGTTCTGTCATGCATACTTTATATACTTTTACATATGAAATGGTTTCTTATTTCATATGCCAAAAAAATCTATTTTGAGACGTGTTTGTTCTCACTGATTTTTTTTTTTTGTTGTTATTTAGTTTTTTATAATTTTGTTATTTACTTTATTTTACCACTTAAAACAAAATTAATTTGCACATATATATGTATTATTGTCTGTCTAATTACCATCATTTAAAACAGAAACTTAAAAGAAACTTAAAGTACTGTTTTACTCTTACTTGAGTAATTTATTGGACGGCTACTTTTTACTTTTACCCGAGCAGGAATTTTTTGAAGTAGTGCTACTTTTACTTGAGTAAAGCTTTCACCCAGATGCAAGAACATGATCAACTCTAACAGACAGACTTCCATCCATCCATCCATTTTCTTCTGCTTTATCCAGCCGGGTCGCAGAGGCAGCAGAGAAGCCCAGACTTCCCTATCAACACACACCTCCTCCAGGTGCTTCGGGGGGATCCCAAGGCGACACCAGGCCAGCTCAGAGACAAAGTCCCTCCAGCAAGTCCTTGGCCTTCTACAAGGCCTCATCCCAATAAGACATGCCTGGAAAACCTCCCGAGGGAGGCGACCAGGTACGTAACAGACAGACCTGCTTAAAATAGCAGTCATGTCCTCCGGCTGAGTATCTAATCTGTTTATTAATGTATATGTCTGTGTTTTCAGACAGCTTCCATTAATATACACAGCCTCATATCAGACTTTAGATTAGCTCCTCCTAACAGATAATATACCCACCGAGGAACATCACCAAATACACCAGGTACATCCAATCAAGCGGAAGGGGCTCTAAGAAATTGAAGAGAGGAAAGCGGCACACAGGGGCCCCATCCAGGTATTTGTAGTCCAGGTGGCTGAGGCCTCGCTCCTGTGTGATATCTATTGCCATTAGCAGACCTGGGGGAAAAAGGAAAGGAAACAAAACACAGGTTTGATATAGGATCTTCTTTATAACAAACTTGTACTTAAGAAACTGAGAGCTTTGATTGAATCACCAAACAAGCAGCGGAAGATGCCCAGCGATGCGGGATCAGTGGGTCGGTTCAGGAGGGCCACCAGGTTCTGCCAGGAGCTCAGGTCCTCCCTTTTGAACCCAAATAACTCCTCCATCCTGCTTTTAGTCTGAGTTTTCTCTGCTTTTGGAGCTGCATCCTTCTTGGCAATTTGTTTGACACTCTCAGTGCCAACATAAGCACCTATAAGGAGAATAAAAACGAAAAATGACCTTAAATAGACAAATCTAAACCAGATCCGAATGAACCCACTCTCAATAACAACCTGCCAGTTCATGTTTTGGATTATAGTTACACAAAACAAAGCTGTGATTGAGATCGTGGCTTTAAGTGTTGCTTTAACTAGTAATTAGATTTAAAAAAAACAATAACAAACCGCTGTCTATGACTGACTGCCTGTGCTAACAGCAACCTCACCTGCTGAAGCGTCTCTCGCCTCCATGTTTTGTTTTGTTTTTTTGCTTTTTTTCCTACAGATTCTGGTTGATTCAGATTAGGGACAGGGAATTGGTCTTTCTCTGCTCTCCCTGTCCAGGTGAGGGTGTTCTGTCCTGACAGAATGTGGCGGACAAAGTTTACGTGTCACGGTCCCCCCCTCCTCCACACACAGAGGAGGAATAGGGAGGAGAAGGAGGGGGTGTTGTGGAGCGGGAGGGATTGGAATGTTGTGAAAGAGATCCCTGCTGTTCATTGGCTGATTTCTTTGTTAAACCCACCCCTTTTTACGTCATATCCGTGTTCATTCTTTTAAAGTATTTCCGTAAATAAAACCTAATTAAATAATATATCGAGAAGTCTATTCAAGCAGATTCCTTACAAATAATTCAGTTTGGTTTATATATTAATAAAAAAGGTGGAATTCTTAGTTAATACTTTGATGATTATAACCAAATATTATATCCATAAATGTCGTTATGCATAATGCTCCCTCTCATTCTCTGCTCTCAAAAGGAAACTTTCCGCCTTTAACTGATGTCTGAAAAAGAAGCAGAACCTTAAAGCAAATACATTGTCTGATTTATTGGAAGAATTTCAGTTAGTCCCCTCTTTTTAATGATTTATTTTAGTTTTTGTTTTCCTCTTCCTTGTTCTAGCCTCTAGTTTTTATTGGGGTTAATAGGAGTTGTGATCTTATTTGTTTCTTGTAATGTTCATTATATTATTGACGTATTGTTGAGATTGTCATTGATATTCTTTATTTTTCAATAAAAAAAATAAAATAAAAAGTCTATTCAAGCAGAGAAGTGGTAACACCCCCATGGATAACTGAGAAACATTTTGGTTTTCCTTCAACTGTATTTCAGAGAAAATTAAATTATAACCGCTGGTCCCATTCGATTACAAAGAAAAGAAAGATATGTAAATACACTTCAATAAAGAGTTGAGAATGAAACTCTTAAGACTGGTCTTGAATTTATTTTGAATTATTTCTTATGTTTCTTTTTTCTAAGTACAACTTAATTTCTTAAGTTTACTCTATAACATTTTTGTAACATTTTTTCCTGTTAAACTAACGCACAGTGTATATAGTATATATACTCATATAATATAACTTATTATATATATATATATATATACGTGTGTGTGTGTGTGCGTATGTGTGGGTGCGTGTGTGTGTGTGTGTGTATTTTGTCTGCCCCATCAACAAGTCAAATTCCCTGTAAGTGAAAACCTAAGTGAAAATTCTGATTTATGGGGTGTGGCGTCCTGAACAAATGAACAAACAAATAATGTTGAACCTTTTATTGATCTTATATATCAACTAATTTTGGGGGGATATGTTCTTATACTTCTAGTTTTTTACATGTCTTGTTTTATCTTTTTTATCTATCTATCTATCTATCTATCTATCTATCTATCTATCTATCTAT
>JAGKQL010003967.1:0-16848 GCA_018398635.1 Cyprinodon brontotheroides | reverse complement strand
CAACTTCATCTATCTCCACTCCACCACCAGTTTCAGGCCTGGGGGGGGAACAGTCCTATTCTTTACTCCTGTTCATGCATATATATAAAAACTAAGCGCTATGTTTCCTGCCGAGGTCTGAGCGCCAAAAACAAAGTAATTGTATCAATACATTTCTTCTAACTGTCTTTTCTCTTCATGTGAGTGATTCAGATTGAAATAATTTATATCTAGAGCATAACATTATGATGCCCAGAAACTACATTTTTTCTGGTTTTGGTGTCGAGAACCTTGACATTTTCTTCCATCAAAGGTAGAGTCTCAGAGCAGCCCATTGATTTTAGACCCAGCCTTTCCTTTCTTTTTATTATAACCAACACAGTTGTCACTCAGACCTTCTCCTGGGCTCGCTGTCACTGTGGTTTAAACCGTGACGCTTGAACAGAGTATTTTAGGGAACAATGCAGCTGAGATCGGGAAGTATCTATGTACTTTTCAGGGATGTTGAATGTCATTATGACATCAGCCCCCCCCCAAGCAGACAGATGTTTCCTTCATATAAAGCAGCTAAATGCTGACAAAATGAAGTGCACCCCCTAAAAGATGAGATCACTTATTTTTTTTTTTTTCTTTGTCTTTCCTATTAGGTCTTTAAAATTGACGTTCTTGTGAATGGCAGACTGCACAGTGTGGAGAAACGCTACAGTGAATTCCACAATCTGCACAAAATGGTGAGACATAACGTTCTCTAAAAGGATTTTGTGTGTTTTTGTTTTTGGTTTGTTTGGTTTTTTCTCATGAGGTATTAGTGCTGTAATATTGAACCATTATATCTGAAAAAATATAACTTTGCCATTTGAAAGTAGTTTAGTTTCTAAGTAATTTGAAATGATCAAAATCAAGTTCTGTCTGTTTCCACACTTTTTGAAGGTGATATTTTTTATGCATATAATTTGCACACTTTCTCAATATGTAAGACATCCATCTTCAAAATGAACAGCATCTTTTTAAATTATATTTGATCATGAAAATGATGTTATGTGACATGCAACCAAGAACCCAAAACTCTCTGAATTCCTGTTTAAAATATAATCTATGCTATTATAGATGCAAATATGCCTACAACATCCTCCCCCTTTTACAGGGTTATTGCGGGTTATTAAAATTCATTTAATAATTAGTTTTTACATTAATGAGGAAAAATTACATCAATGCCTTATTTGGCATTAAAATTAATTTAATGTGATTATCATGGCATTTAAAATGCTTTTTAAAATTTTTTTAAAATGCGTTTATAAAAACAATTTCACCAGATGTATTATATCAAGATATATTTGCGTGAAACTGCTTCCTGTTGATCATAAAGTCGTATGTTCGGAAAAGAAGCTCGAGGCGGAGAAAAAGCTAGAGAATGGGGGGAAAATGCAAATCTTAACAAAAGTGGCTGGAAAATTAGGAATTTGGAACATGGTTGCCATGGCTGTTGACTGTAAAGTTGACGAAGGGTTTTTGTGTGGTTAATAAATATATATATATATATATATATATATATATATACACACACATGTGTGTCATGGGTACTTGTTGATGGCATTAGAATTATTTCTAAGAGCATTAAAAAGCATTAACATTTGAATTACTCATTCCTGTATAAACCCTGTTTTAAGATCCTCTGTGCGCACTATTTAATAACGCACACATTTTTAGATTATACTCATTGACAAAAGTTAAATTTGAGTAATGTTTTTGTACTCAATTCACTGATGAATATAGACCCCTGAGGAAAGTTCACGTCGCTGTTCAAAGGAAATATTTGATGAGGTTGATTTGAAGTAATAAAGGTTTCTTTACCCAGAGGTGTCAAAAGCATAGATATTTCGCACTCAAGTAGAAGTATCAACTTAAGCTTTTAACTCCAGGAAAGGTTTAAAAGTAGCATTTTAAAAACTACTTAAAGTATAAAAGTAATGCAGGAAAGTCTGAGTAATTATTTTTTAAGACCGCTTTAAAAACATTAGGATAACATGAACATTTATGATGGTTTAAGACTTTTTCACTAACTGCATTTGTTTAGGTTTTGTGCTAAGATAATAAATTACACTTTGAATATTTGTGTAACACTGTATATACGTTCTTTATTAAAAAATATATATTTTTTAACTTAATATTCTTAAAAACCTTTTCAGCTGAAAAAAAGCATAAAACCTCCTGAAATCCCTTCGAAGCATGTCAGAAACTGGGTCCCCAAAGTTCTGGAGCAGAGGAGGCAAGGCCTGGAGCTCTATCTGCAGGTTGGTACACACACTGTCTCCTTTTGTCAAGCAGAAACTCTGTCCCCAGCTGGCATTGCCAACTCCGAGCAATGTGCCTCAGCTTCCCTGTGTGGCGCGCTCACCGAAATCTCCTTTTGTTTTTGTTCCTCAGACTGTAATTATGGAAAATGAGGTCCTCCCAAAGATATTCCTGGATTTCCTCAACATCC
This sequence comes from Cyprinodon brontotheroides, assembly GCA_018398635.1. Lineage (NCBI taxonomy): Eukaryota > Metazoa > Chordata > Actinopteri > Cyprinodontiformes > Cyprinodontidae > Cyprinodon > Cyprinodon brontotheroides. The sequence goes on along the minus strand of JAGKQL010003967.1, from coordinate 14,387 downwards.
GCCATTTTCCTTCAGTGCCAAAAACGGAAAGCTGCGGGTGAGTTGGAACTGCAGGCCGGCTTTAGATTAAAAATAGAGAGCAATTTGTGGTGGCGTTTGTTAGTGGGAGAGTTTTGTTCCCAGATTTGAGAGACTTTGTTGTCTGACTTTTTCTTTCTTCCTTTTAGCTCTTTTGACACAGAATCAATGGAATCAAGGTGAGTCATTTTGGAGTTCTTTGTATAAACCAGCAGGTCATGCGCTTGTGTTGCACTTTAAATCAAGTATTCAAAACACCTGTTTGAAGTATCCGCTTTCTTGGTCTCACTTCTCCTTTCTGTCTTATTTCAGCAAACTGTCTCATCAGCCAGTCATGGTGTATCTCAGAGATCCATACCTGCTGCCCTCTGCACATGGTGCGCAAACATAATGACTCCATTGTTTGGAGAGAAAAAAAATAGCTTTTGCTCTACTTTTAATTTTCCTTTACAGTTAAATGGTATAAATCATAATAACATAAGTATTTATTAAATTACGAATGCTCAAGTTACTGCGATCGCACCTCATAGACTCAAACAGTAGTTGTGGCTATTGAGCACAGGGTTTGGAAAGTCTGTGTTTATATCTAAATGATGTTGTGATTTCAATTTTAAGAAATCCTCCAATGTTAAGCTCCTGTCACACCTTGTTAGTTTAGTCAGATAACTTACCTTTTACTCATGGACCATACGACGTATTTGCCGTATGTCGACGTGTGCCAGCGTGCGTCAGCGTTCTCATAACCTATCCAACATATGCCAGGTTTTTGCCAAATTTTACAATTTAGAGCTAAAAATCTGAATGAAATACATTTATGAAGACGTAAAGGACTTAATATTATCACAACTGCAATTAAAAAAAAATCAATGCTTATTTCCCTTAATAATAAAAAGAATCAACATGTGAAAACTTAAATTTATATTTACTAATAATCGCTTCAAAGAACAATCTTTTTTCTGTCTGAAACATTGTAGTGTCACTGCTAGGTGTTCCATTGTGAAAACTTAGCAGCTTAAATACTCTTTCACAGCTCTGCACATTGAAATGAGTTAAATTACATTTAAGGAAAAGCAAAGTGTGAAATTATATGTGCTTTTTTTTTACTTGCAACTTCTTTGGTTTTCAGATACCTTTTCCAACGTTGTGATTGAAGGCGTGGTGCACGGAGTTTTCTACCCCGATCTTCAGCCGAGGTAGAGCTGCTGAGAACTGAAGAGCCGCCGCCGCTGCCATGAAATCTAACCTTCTCACCAGCTTTGGTGTGCACCAGGAAGAACATATCAGAGAACAATCTGAGCCTTCTTTTCTCCTTACTCATACAACAAAAAACAACAATTTGTTCTGTTTTTTAACTGAAAGGGATAGCTAGCCGTTGGATAACTCTCTACATTTTCCACAATAGACACTAATGTAAGTTTTGCTCGTTAGTCAATCAAACTTTCACTTTAAAACTCAACTTAAATATGGAAGGGATGTCATTTGGAAAAAGATCACATTTTTTAGCGGTTTTAGATTCAAAATGTTACAAATAACCAGAGAATTTATGCTTTTAGCAGAAAAACAAAGTATAATTGTGAGGATTATCCACTTGGAGAAATAGAATTTGAGAAAGTTTTCATATCCCACTGGTCAAAAGATTGAACAGAGGGCCTGTATAGTTACATCCCTTTGAATGCATTGTTTTTTTTTATTAATCATGAAGGATTTAGATGAGGGAAAGCAGCTCAAATAATGTGACTCACTACATTGTGGTGCAAATCATTTAGTGTGGATTCTACAGTGATAATTTATTTTCCCCAATAGTTTTAAATGTGCTACATTTCCTCTCAGATGCTGAATTAGCTGTTCAGTTCTAACCTGTCATAAGTTTGTGGTTTTTAAATTAGCAGATAGTTTGAAACTAACCTACAACAACTTTAATTATGTGGCGCTATCAGAGTTCCATTAAAGTCACCTTCAAATAGCAACAGTCATCATACCGGCTGTTTGAAATAAACAAATTAGGACTCAGTTCTTTGTAAGGAGACTGTCACTTAACACTCCTTTATTTATAAACTCTTCCCTGCATAAAACGCCTAAAAATAGAATAACTGGTATTAAAGGGACTTAACAATAATCCCAACATGCTACTATTCTCTAAAAAGTTGTTCTAAACCTTTTAACGTGAGCTCCAGATGTTCAAGTGGGTACGTTTAGTTTAATACCTTTTTATTGTTGCCAGCACATCTGCCTAAATTAAAAAGGGACTAATCCTGGGTTTTTCTTCCCATTTTGAAGACCAGCTAGAAGAAATGACCCTCTTTACTGTCTTGTATTCTTACCAAAGTCTAACAAGAAGTTAGAAACTATTTCAAAACATCTGCATATTCCGATGAATGTTAAGCTTTGGTTGCATTATGTTTTTAATTTGGGGAATTTCCTCACTTAGTAAATGTCCACAAAATATTTTTTCTTGGACATTTTTCTTCAAGCGTAGTAATTTTTGAATTTTTTTTTACCTTTGGTTTCTCAGGCTGGCGTTTAGGATTGGTTAAACTTTGATATCCTGAAATCACTTTAGATTAGATGAAATGTTAAATTAAACTCTCCTACAGTTAGCATTGTAATCAGTGCAACAAACTTTACATAATTTATCCCAAAAACTAAAGCAGAACTTATTTATTATAACAAGAAAGCAACATGGGCAGCCTAAAGATACTCATGGTTACGTCTTTACTTTTTGTCATCTATGCAAAACAGTTTTGGAGCTTTTACTGTGAAGCTGCTTATGTACTACAGGATATTTCCTTCTTTTTTTTGCATTTTTTCACAAATCTGAATAATTTTTCTTTGTTTCTCTAAAATCATGTATCTAGCACTAACTCCATGCAAGTTTCATTAAAAAAGGGAATGTACACTTAATAGGTTAGTTGTGAAGCTCTTATTGACGAGATGCAAAGGGTGCTTTTTAAATGGAAATGTTGGAGCCAGTAACATGTTGTGCAATATAAGGGAAGACAGCTACTCCTTATGTTTTTGTGCAAGTCGTAGAAATCTGTGAAACAACCGACTCTTGACAGAAGATGGATGTCTTTTTTTTTCTTGACTGGATGTGTATTTCTCCACATTGAAAGGTCTTATTTTAAACATCGAAATGAAGTAATAATAATAAAATAAATTTCTCCTCTTAGGATTGATGAAGACTTTTATGTATGTATGGTCTGTATCATGTCTTTGTCATAATGTCAAACTACAATGAATGCTGTTGTCGTCGTCGCACACTAACAAATGCTTTGTAACATACACTAATAAATGATTTCTACTATTTTTGTCAGAGCTGACTTTATTAAATAAACAATTATAGTTTTGTTTAAATTACAGTTATTTTTACATTTGACATCAAATGTTTTTCTCCCATTTTGGTAAAAAAAAAATTAATCAGAATAAAATTTAAAAACTCATTCAAAATTTCATGTAAGGAAGCAGCATTTATAGTCTGGCTTGTTTAGAAGTACCTCTTCCAAAATAATACAGCTCCTTATAGAAGTGGGATGGCATCTTGTGTGAACAGAAAACACATCGGGGCTTCGCACGGCCATGTCCGCGTGCGAAGCGCGTCTCAGCTGAAAATCAGTGATGTTGAGTACTTCCCCCATAGCCTGGGCGGGCGAGGACCGCTGAGTAACAGCTCCAGTAACATCTGTAGGGAATGTCTGATTCAGCACCTGACTTCATTTTATCATTTTTAACTCCTCAAAGTTCTGCATGACCAACTTCCTGTTTGAGCGTCTCCCATCTGTGTTGGCCTCTGCTTCCGGTTCCTTCATATGTTGGCAAAGGCAAATTTCTCCTCCTCAGCTGCCCCACAGGAGGGAGACCAAACATCAGGTTTCATCCGCAATGGATGTCATCAGGAATTACCAGAGAAAGGAACATGGTTAGAGCTTTGACTTGGGTAAGCATTGTTTAGTTATTAGTTATGAAAATCTTGAGCTAATCTCAAGTTGTCAAGGTTGCTTTGTTGCAATAAATATAAAACTATCTGAAAATGTAAAAAAAAAAAAAAGTCATTATCTGATCATTATCTTTTAGGTTTCTTTTCTCCGCTTTTTTTCTCCACTCAGCTTTTTTTTTTTTTTTTTTTTTTAAAGATGATTAGTTTCTTAGGATTTAAAAAAGATTTTTTGTTCAGGTTATCCTTCTCACTGCTTAGAAAATATCAAGAAAGTAAAAAGAAAATCTTGGTTTTTCTGGGCGTAGTAGTTCACAGATAACACAAGCTTGAGCTGGTTTACAGGTGAATTGTTTATCAGCTCCTCTTCCTTGTAGTCAAACCAAATCTCCTTTTTTTTTGTGGGATAAAAGTTTTTCTTAAGTCGTTGTTTAATATGAACCCAAAAATATTAAAACTGAAAAGATCTGTCATAGATGAAAAGATTTACCGATATAGTTCAGTTCTCAGTGGGACATCGCATTGTTAAAAAAATATCGATATCAAAATGAATCACAGTTGAAAAATTTGTTTATTCAGCTCTTGTTTATTTTCCTGGGCTCAGTAGATGCGTGTAACATGAAATGTTCCGCTTAGCACTCACCCCCGCGTATGGCGAGTAATACTTTTTTAACAGCAAAGCCATTCAGTCGCCCAGCACACCCGCTTCCCCGCGTTTAACCTCCTTCATGCGACGCTTCGCCTCTTCAGAACAGCTGCACCACGGGTCCAGGCGCTGACCTCCTACTTCTTATCATCATCTGTAGCCTTAAGAGGCAGCAGCAGCTCAGAGGAAGAGGTTCGCTTCTGGACAGACAGACCCACTATTAACATATCCCTTTCATGTTTGCATGGAGTGAGGAACCAGAAACACAAGGAACCTCAGCAGATGGGATATTATGAGCATTAAAAAGGTTATTAGAGCTTTTTTCAAAAACTGTGTGTGTTTTAGTGAAACTAATTACATGAATTTATAGCATCCCTTGTTTTGTATCACCTGTTCCATTGCGAATGCGCTCCTGGATCTCCTCCAGTTTGGTGAAGTTCTGCAGCAGTGCTGCTTCTGTGGTGTTGACGTAGACGTACATGTAGCAAGACGGGCTCTCAGACACGGTGTAAACTTTATGATAAGCCCCAGCAGGAACCTGCACACATCAACATACCTAAGTTTAGGTACCGGTAAGTCAAACTACTACTGATACCGTAATTACTTTGTAGATTACTCTTTCAAATTGACCATTTTAAACAATTTTGGATTAGAAAAAGCATACAATATTAAATATTATTTTTTTAACTTTTACTTTATATTGTCAGTTTTAAGACTTTTTTTGTTCCAGTTTTTTTCTAAGGGGATCACTGTAGTTTAAAATTTGTTTGTGAATGGAAAAGCAATACAGGAGACACTAATTTAAGTTATAATTAATTGATATGAGTTTTTTTTTTCTTTCTTGGGAGAGAGGAAAAAAGAGAATAAAGGGAAAAAAGAAAAAATTTAATGGACAGAAAACAGAAAAAGGGGAGGACTTCCTTTCTATTTCTGTGGATTGCCTTTTTTCCCTTTATGTGTAAAGCTGTCTTGTTTCTGAAATTGTCTCTGTATTTATGTATCAGCACAATTGGTAAAAAAAGAAAAAGAAAATGTAAACTACATATGAAATTCTTTTAAAAAAAAAAAAAAAACATTAAGATCTCCCAGTAAACGGAATGGTTTAAATTGGTCATCAGAGGCTAAATTGATTTTAGCCTGAATATCAGATGAGTGTGTTTACTTTTATTATATACAGTATTTCTGGTCAATAGTAAATAGTTTTTGGTTTATTTGAAAAAGTTTTAAGATGTTAGAACAGAAAAACGTTTTATTACTGATTTAACAAAAATGAAATAAAAAATAGAGCTCACCGTACCTGTATCTGTTCTCCTGGCTGCAGAGTGTGGTTCTTCTTTTCTTCCACTATCTCCACATTCACCTGTCCCTGCAGCACATGGATGCTGGTGTTCCCCAGGTCTTCACTCACAAAGTTCTCCAAGTGGAGACCTGCGAGTAAACAAGCTGGGAGTTACCAGAAATAAATGTTGCTGCTTTACAAAAGAATTTAGACTAAAAGAGAGAGAAACTCAACCTGGGAAATCAGCAATAAAGACAATCTCAGTCTGATTGTCCAAACTGCCCTCTATCTCCTGGAACTTAGTCCTCCAAGGTGAGAGGTCCACCAGCAGGGGCATCAGCCATGGGTTTGGTTTAAAAGGCGACCATTCTGCTTTTACAATGTCAACGCGAGGATCAAATATCCTTCAAGAAGGAAAAACTGGTTAAATTCAAAGCCCACCTAATCCAGCTTCTGTATTACCGATGCTCTCCTACCGTTGCTGGAAGCGTTCATTGATGGAAACCCAGATGTCGAAGTAGATTTCAGGATCAGAGATGTTGTAGTTTGGCAGCAGTCCGCTGAGACAGGTAGCATACTGCTTCAGCATGTCTCCGTGATCTTTCCAGCGACGGCTCTGAGTGAAAACCTGGACGCAGGCAGGAATGAGAGCTACATAAGACCAGGGCTCTCCTAGTCAAGTCCTAAAAGGTCTGTACCCTGCAGCTCTTCCATATGATTCTGCTTCAACACACCTGAATATAATACTCAGGTTACAGGCAGCGGATGTTACTAGTTTTGGAGAATATATTGAATAATGGAGGGAAAAAACCCCTCCAATATTTCATATTTTGACCAGAACAAATCAAATCTGGAGCCAGTTGATGGATAAAAACTATTTACAATGACAAGCATTTTCATCCCCCATATATTTTCACTTTGACAACGTTTTCCAGTCTTCTCACCCCTGGGTTCAGGTATCCAACTTCTCCCGTTTTCCTAGCTGAACTGGGTGATCTTCACACATGCTGACCATATTACCCAAATGTATCACTTGTTGAAGTAATATACCGTTGGTCCAGTTATTGTAACCCTGAACAAAAAAAAAAAGGAAACATTAAAAAATCCATTCCAATGTTTATACCTTACATCACATGCAGTGCAGAAAACATTCATGTTTTTTAGTTTATCAGTGATGAATAAGATATGATAAGGGTCCAGTTTAAAAGATTTCAAAGTGCTGTTGATGGTGAAACAATGACTGTTGACTGATTAAGCAACTAGGTCAACTGGAGGGGCTTCAAAGGCTGATAGCAGAGGGGGAGCTATCTATCTGCACCGCTAAGAAATAGAACATTAAAGACATTGATGACACACCTTGGTGATGAAGTGTGAATAAAGGTATGAAAACTGCTCGGCTATGTAAAAGAACGGTAAAAGTGCTCCCAGCTTGTGCTTCAATCTCAGTTTGGAAGGTTTTGCAGGATTTTGTGTCTCCTCGTGATCTCTGGTGCTGCTGCTGCTGGTTTCAGGGTAAAAGCAGGAGGCACTGGGCTGAATCTCCGCCCGGCGTGAGGCAGCAGCATTTCGCTGAGGAAAGATGGGAAGCGGTGAAGAACCTCCTGGGCCAGTCGGGTAGCAGAAGAGAGGACTGGTTGCCAACATTGTGTAGGAAAACAAATTCCTGAAGGGGTTTAAAAAAATGTACACAACAACTGTGAGCTAAAACAAAGAGTTTAGAGCTGTCCTCAGAATAAAAAGTCAGTGGATAGAAGCTCACTGACCGATACTGAACAGCTGAGAGTTCATGCAGTGGAAGTAGGACACCTAAAAACTGCAAATGGTGGGTGGTGGCCAAAAACAGCAAATATCCAGCCGGTTAGGATTCCAGAACAAGACCACCTCCATGCACCACCAGCAGACTCACCAACTCCCACAGGAAGAATCACTCTGCAAAACAAAAACATGATTAAGTATCAGCTACAGATACAGATTATACTAGAAATCAATTATTCCGTCAGATATTGGGATGATTAATAGAGTAATTAAAAATTGGGCTATTATTCTGCTGATATCGTCTTAACTACTACTGTTTATTTTATAAACAATAGAGATACATAAATAAGAAATTGAAAGAAATCAAAATAATCTACTTATCTTTTCTAAACAAAATCGTACATATTACTGCTTAAAACACACCAAAATAGCATGTCTTTACATTTTTAGCAAAGGATGCCGCACTTGCAGCTACAAATTTAAAGTTAAAGCTTTTTTCTTGTTGAGTTGACATCAGGTCAGGACAAAAAAACATCCATAAAGTGACGCTTGGCATATTTGCTTTCTGGGTTTTAAGACATTCTTTCACAAAAAGCATAATGTTATTTCAATGAAATGTGTGAATTTAATGTAAAATATTGTTGTTGTTTTGCACAGTTTTGAATACATTACAGCAAACAGCAGGTTTTGTCCATCTATTCCAGTTTATTATTCTTTGATTAGCTCATTTTAATAATCGATTTATCTGATTTTGTCACCCCTACATAGAAATAGGTGCCTTGCAAAAGCAATTTATACCTCTTGAATTTTTCTTTTTACATTTTCATAACTGCAATAAAGTAATACAGGGTTTGTAAAATCTAAATAGTTTTTCTAACTCATTTCCTATAAGTCAGAAAAACCACCTTTTAAGTCAAAGCAGTTTATTAACTCTTGCAGGATTCACCTAACCTATATAGCAGGTATTTGCTTGCATTCTGTCGCTTATTCGCGCATTTCCTCATACCCAGCATGCATGTAGCTTAATAGAGGGAAGAAAACCTTTAACAGGAAGATTTAGCTTTGCTGCACTTATACCAGCAAAGTATTAAGAAAAGTAGTAGCTTTAAGAATTGACCGACATAGATAATGACCGATATATTAGCAGCATGAATCATACTAGCTTTTATTGCTTATTTTATACAGTAGAATGTTAGAAACGGCTTGGAAAAGGCATGCGAAAAATGTTGAGATTTTAGATGCTAGTGGATAAAAATCCACTATTACTTTTTTGGCTAATAATAGTGGGAAAATATCCGGGTTATTAATATCAGATCAGTACATCCCTGATAGTATATATTTTGTACCAACGCTTAGAAATATTTAACCTTTTTTTGTAAAATAACTCAAACTCAATCAGACTGGGTTGTTTTCACACATGAAATTCCCAGGTTATGCAGCCGACATTGATTCGGATTTAGGGTCTGTATGTTGGGACATCAATTCCAACACGCTTTGATTCAAAACCATTTACCATCTGGCTGTATGTTTAAAGTTGTTTTCCTGCTTGAAGTTGAACCTTACAAAGTTTCATGTGCTTTGCAGCTTGTACCAGATTATTTTATACATTCCCTGTTCCTCCTGAAGAGAAGCATTTTCCAAGCATCATGCTGCCAAACCATGTTTCATACAGCTTTCTGACATAGATGATTTTTTCATGCAGCCTTAAAAGGCTGTGTCGGTGTGACCAATACAAAAAATAAAAAAATAGGCTGTTACAAGATAACAGAAGTTGAACCCAAAGGTGATTAAATGAAAACATACTTGAAAGGATCAAAAGAGCCAGTGGTGTGCCAGATATGACATGGGAATATCCCTCCCACCCAGTCTTCATGCCCAGTTTTTTAATCCCAGCAATGAAATATACGATAAAGATCTTTGAAAATAAAAAAAACAAACATTATTATTTCACATTTTTGCAATGCATTTATGAGTACTTCACATAAATATAAGCTGATGATAACTGAAGCAAAACTCCTGGTGTCCTCAGCATGGTGTAATTCCAGAGAGGAACATGAGCGCTTATGGAAGGTTTGCGAACCGGCCCAATTCCACCTGAAAAATCACACACATCCACAAACAGTGCTTGAAAAAAAACGCGGACATCACTGTCAAAAGCAGACTTAAAAAAGGCTTCAACTCACCAGTATCTGTTACGCCCATGAGCGGAGCTGAAAACCCGGCGAGACCGTAGAAGGTACGAGTGGTTGTTCCACGCCGTTTATCCAGGAAAAAGATGTACCAGCACGCCGAGATGAACATGAGACATGAGAGGCGTAGAAACAACCCAGCATGATGCCCAGTGCACCTTGGATTAAAAAAAATAAACACACTGCTTTAGTTAATCTGAGGGTCAGCTCACTTTTAAAGAGGGACAGAATCATGATGGATTTAGGAAGTTCTTTAAACTCTTTTCTATAAAAGCATTTTAGAGCACAGTTGAGAATCTTCAGGAAAAACCGAAAAGCATGGAAAGGCATCAGGAAATTGTTGCTGCTTATCGATCTACAAAGTGACAAAAGGCCTTTTATAAACAAGTATGTTAATTACCATAATTTAACAAGTAAAATGATTTAAAACTGGTGTTATAAACAGGAGTCAATATTTGGGGAAAATCACCCAAAAAGCAAAGCATGTAATGGCCAGAGAAGTATTAAGGGGTTTTAAGTAAGAAACTATTCTTTTTAAAAGAAGGTCTGATTAGTGATTTGTTTTGTTGAGCTGCATCTTTTATGAAACACAAAAACTTTGTAACAATGTAAATACAAACAAAGGCATAGTGGGCGGTGATGATCTAGGCTTATTTTGCTGCCAACAGGCCACCCTGCAGTTATTTGGCTGAACTTCGACTCCTGTGTGTATTTAAGTATTCTTGGGGCAAATGTCTGTCAAAGACTGTGTGCAGGCTTTTATTACTGACAGGTCAGTGATGTCAAAGCAGAAAATCTAAACAGAATAGCTGAAAAAAAAAATGTTTCTTTTGGCGTGGAGCAGCAGGCCTCAACCAAATGGTGCCGACCATCAAGAAACTAAAGTACAATAAAAGAGGAGCAGTGGTGGGTAGTAACTAGTTTGATTTCACCCAGTTACATTAACTTGAGTAAATTTTTTTTATATAAATATATATTAACTTGAGTAAATTTTTTATATAAATATATTTCTTTGCAGTAGCTTTTTATACTTTTCATTGGCAATATCATCAGAAACAAAGTATTAAGCTACCAATGTAAGTCATCTTACTTAAAAATTATCATGCATATTGTAACCTAAAATGTGTCAGAAATAGCAAGACTGTTCAAAGGTATAGTGGAGGATTTTGACAAATTTTTGAAAAGACCCGTCCTCTTCACTTTAAAAAAAAAATGCACATGCACAACCCTATACCCGCTACAGAGAGGGAACACCTATTAAACACGTGCGAGAGCGTGAACGAGCCCATTTCTCCTTGTGCACGCTCTGTTTAAAGGTGATGTTTGCGTCGCTCATACAAGCTGACTTTCCAAAAGAAGACTTGCAATTTTTCCACTATGTCAGACTCACCACAGTAAGTGAAAATGCAGATGAGCACGTAGGACGGCCTTACATAAACCTATCACCACAATGATTGACAGTTACGAGGACCACTTATTTTGATGATCCACCTGGAAAAAGAACATCCTCCACTACATCTTTTAGTTTCATGAAAATTATTATTTCTTTAATGTTACTTCTCTCTGCTGAGACATCTAGGACATGAAGTTCAAGGTAATATACAATAAATAAGTATATATCGTCAGTGGAAGCTTTTTGCCATGTTCTGTCATGCATACTTTATATACTTTTACATATGAAATGGTTTCTTATTTCATATGCCAAAAAAATCTATTTTGAGACGTGTTTGTTCTCACTGATTTTTTTTTTTTGTTGTTATTTAGTTTTTTATAATTTTGTTATTTACTTTATTTTACCACTTAAAACAAAATTAATTTGCACATATATATGTATTATTGTCTGTCTAATTACCATCATTTAAAACAGAAACTTAAAAGAAACTTAAAGTACTGTTTTACTCTTACTTGAGTAATTTATTGGACGGCTACTTTTTACTTTTACCCGAGCAGGAATTTTTTGAAGTAGTGCTACTTTTACTTGAGTAAAGCTTTCACCCAGATGCAAGAACATGATCAACTCTAACAGACAGACTTCCATCCATCCATCCATTTTCTTCTGCTTTATCCAGCCGGGTCGCAGAGGCAGCAGAGAAGCCCAGACTTCCCTATCAACACACACCTCCTCCAGGTGCTTCGGGGGGATCCCAAGGCGACACCAGGCCAGCTCAGAGACAAAGTCCCTCCAGCAAGTCCTTGGCCTTCTACAAGGCCTCATCCCAATAAGACATGCCTGGAAAACCTCCCGAGGGAGGCGACCAGGTACGTAACAGACAGACCTGCTTAAAATAGCAGTCATGTCCTCCGGCTGAGTATCTAATCTGTTTATTAATGTATATGTCTGTGTTTTCAGACAGCTTCCATTAATATACACAGCCTCATATCAGACTTTAGATTAGCTCCTCCTAACAGATAATATACCCACCGAGGAACATCACCAAATACACCAGGTACATCCAATCAAGCGGAAGGGGCTCTAAGAAATTGAAGAGAGGAAAGCGGCACACAGGGGCCCCATCCAGGTATTTGTAGTCCAGGTGGCTGAGGCCTCGCTCCTGTGTGATATCTATTGCCATTAGCAGACCTGGGGGAAAAAGGAAAGGAAACAAAACACAGGTTTGATATAGGATCTTCTTTATAACAAACTTGTACTTAAGAAACTGAGAGCTTTGATTGAATCACCAAACAAGCAGCGGAAGATGCCCAGCGATGCGGGATCAGTGGGTCGGTTCAGGAGGGCCACCAGGTTCTGCCAGGAGCTCAGGTCCTCCCTTTTGAACCCAAATAACTCCTCCATCCTGCTTTTAGTCTGAGTTTTCTCTGCTTTTGGAGCTGCATCCTTCTTGGCAATTTGTTTGACACTCTCAGTGCCAACATAAGCACCTATAAGGAGAATAAAAACGAAAAATGACCTTAAATAGACAAATCTAAACCAGATCCGAATGAACCCACTCTCAATAACAACCTGCCAGTTCATGTTTTGGATTATAGTTACACAAAACAAAGCTGTGATTGAGATCGTGGCTTTAAGTGTTGCTTTAACTAGTAATTAGATTTAAAAAAAACAATAACAAACCGCTGTCTATGACTGACTGCCTGTGCTAACAGCAACCTCACCTGCTGAAGCGTCTCTCGCCTCCATGTTTTGTTTTGTTTTTTTGCTTTTTTTCCTACAGATTCTGGTTGATTCAGATTAGGGACAGGGAATTGGTCTTTCTCTGCTCTCCCTGTCCAGGTGAGGGTGTTCTGTCCTGACAGAATGTGGCGGACAAAGTTTACGTGTCACGGTCCCCCCCTCCTCCACACACAGAGGAGGAATAGGGAGGAGAAGGAGGGGGTGTTGTGGAGCGGGAGGGATTGGAATGTTGTGAAAGAGATCCCTGCTGTTCATTGGCTGATTTCTTTGTTAAACCCACCCCTTTTTACGTCATATCCGTGTTCATTCTTTTAAAGTATTTCCGTAAATAAAACCTAATTAAATAATATATCGAGAAGTCTATTCAAGCAGATTCCTTACAAATAATTCAGTTTGGTTTATATATTAATAAAAAAGGTGGAATTCTTAGTTAATACTTTGATGATTATAACCAAATATTATATCCATAAATGTCGTTATGCATAATGCTCCCTCTCATTCTCTGCTCTCAAAAGGAAACTTTCCGCCTTTAACTGATGTCTGAAAAAGAAGCAGAACCTTAAAGCAAATACATTGTCTGATTTATTGGAAGAATTTCAGTTAGTCCCCTCTTTTTAATGATTTATTTTAGTTTTTGTTTTCCTCTTCCTTGTTCTAGCCTCTAGTTTTTATTGGGGTTAATAGGAGTTGTGATCTTATTTGTTTCTTGTAATGTTCATTATATGAATGCAGAATTGTTGAAATTGTCATTGATATTCTTTAGCTTTCAATGAGAAAAATAAAATGAAAAGTCTATACAAGCAGAGAAGTGGTAACAGCCCCATGAAAAACTGAGATGAATTTTGGTTAGACTTCAGTTAGCATTTCAGAGAAAATTAAATTATAAACCCAAACTTCCCTTCGATTACAAAGAAAAGAAAGATATGTACATCCCCTTCTATCAAAGAGTTGAGAATGAAACTCTTAAGACTGGTCTTGAATTTATTTTGAATTATTTCTTATGTTTCTTTTTTCTAAGTACAACTTAATTTCTTAAGTTTACTCTATAACATTTTTGTAACATTTTTTCCTGTTAAACTAACGCACAGTGTATATAGTATATATACTCATATAATATAACTTATTATATATATATATATATATACGTGTGTGTGTGTGTGCGTATGTGTGGGTGCGTGTGTGTGTGTGTGTGTATTTTGTCTGCCCCATCAACAAGTCAAATTCCCTGTAAGTGAAAACCTAAGTGAAAATTCTGATTTATGGGGTGTGGCGTCCTGAACAAATGAACAAACAAATAATGTTGAACCTTTTATTGATCTTATATATCAACTAATTTTGGGGGGATATGTTCTTATACTTCTAGTTTTTTACATGTCTTGTTTTATCTTTTATCTATCTATCTATCTATCTATCTATCTATCTATCTATCTATCTAT
>JAGKQL010003966.1:0-16837 GCA_018398635.1 Cyprinodon brontotheroides | reverse complement strand
AAATAGGGACCACCTGGATTGGCGAGGGTTGGCTTGTTTAGCTGATTTGATGTAAGCTAGATTCTTGTGATCAGTCCAAACAAGAATCAGATGCTCAGCTCCTTCCAACCAGTGTCTCCATTCAAATGCCAGTTTTATGGGCTAAAGTTCTCGGCCTCCAACGCCGCAGTTTTGCTCTGGCGGAGTGAAAGTCTACAGAAAATAGGCACAAGGATGAACCTTTTGATCTGAGCCGTCTTGTGATAATACAGCACCTAATTCCAGAGTCGGAAGGCCAGCCTCGATGCATTGTTTGGCTGACCGCTGGATTAGCACTGGAGCTCTGGAAACAAAGTTTTAAGTTTAACAAATGCAGCTTGCGCCTCAGGGGTCCATTGGAAGGTTCTTTTGACTGATGTTAGGAGGTTAGAGGGAACAGCTGTTTGACTGTAATTTCTGATGAATCTCCGGTAAAAAAGTTGGCTTAACCCCAGGAATCCTTTGTAATTGTTTTCATTTTCGGCACAGGCCAATCCAAGACTGCTTTTATCTTATCTTCTGAAGGTTTAATCTGCCCACCCTCGAGCACAAAACCCCAAAAGGTGACTGAAAGACTGATGAAACTCTATTTTTCAGCTTTGACTAAAAAGTTTATTTTCCAGTAGTCTTGTAACACTAGGCAGACATGTTTCTTGTGATCAGAAAGGTTCTTGGAATAAATGAGTATATGTCATCAATGTAAACGCAACGGAATACATTCAGGAAGTCTCTGAGAACGCCGTTAACCAGGGTTGAAACATGCAGGGGCATTAGTTAGACCAAAAGGCATGACCAGATATTCAAATTGGCCTAAGGAGTCTTAAAGGTTGCTTTTCCACTCATCTCCGCCTCAATTCGAGAAGGTGATAAGCGCTCCTCAAGTCGAAGTTTGGTAAAAACAGTAGCCCCTTGAACAGGTTCAAAAGCTGAAGCGAGTAGTGGGAGAGGGTACTTATTTTTAATAGTTATTTGGTTCAGGCCTCTGTAATCTATACAGGGTCTTAGAGAACCGTCCTTCTTGCCAACAAAAAAGAACCCTGCACCCAACGGAGAAGAAGATGGGCGAATTATTCCGGCAGCTAAAGACTCATTTATGTATTTTTCCATGGTTTCTCGTTCAGGTTTGGAAATATTATAAAGTCTGCTGCTGGGAAGGGGTGCTCCAGGTAATAGCTCAATTGCACAGTCATATGGTCTGTGAGGTGGAAGGGACGACAAAGCACTGACCTTACTGAAGACAGGAGCCAGATCATGATACTCGGAAGGGACAGATGAAAGGCTCAGAGAGTCCATCTCCCCCCCACCTCTAGGGGACCCCACAGCGGGAGCTGAACGGAGGCATGTTTCATGACAAAGGGTAGACCAGGATTCCACGACGATCAGTCCAGTTAATATGGGGATTATGTTCTCCAACCATTCAAAGCCAAGCACCAGAGGGAAACATGGACGGAAAAACAAAAAATGCTATGGTTTCACCATGATTACCTGGAGGCAGTTTGGAGAGGCTGGGTTTGATGGTGACCTGGTGGGAGTTTCTTCCCATCATAGCAGAGACACAAAGAGTTGGTTTAGGAGGAAACAGTTTCACTCTGAAGCTGCTGACAAGATTAGAGTCGTAATTAAATTTCGCTCACAGCCTGAATCGATGAAGGCAGAAAAGAGAGGTTCTGGTCTGAGAAGAATAAAGTGGCAGGAAGCATCAGATCTATAATATTTCTTCTCCGCAGCACATGGCCCCGCCAGACCTCAAAACCTCTGACGGGCCCCCGCTTTTGATTTAGCTGGGCATGAGGCGCATGAAACACCACTCTCACCACAGTAGATACACAGTTTGCTCAGAAAAACGCCTTTGTCTTTTCCTCTTCAGTCAGCCTTGTATGTCCAACCTGCATGGGTTCACACTTCCTCGCCTCTCCAAAGCATGAGAGGCCTGAACAGGCAAAGGGAGAGACTGGGTTTGGGTCTCGCTTGGACAAATGTTCTGAGCAGAAAAACAGTCAATGCTATTAGAAGCAGGGGCAGAGGCAAAGGAACCCTGATTCCTATTTTGAGTTGTTTCTGCCTCGATCCTATCCAACTTGGATTGTAAGGCGGATTAATTCTTCGAGTGTTGCAGGTTCATTTCCAGGGTTGCTAGTTCGTCCTGATGCTTTCGCGCAAAGCCATAAAGTAAGCGCCTTTTTAAAGCACTTTGATTCCATCCTCGAAGCAGCCGCTTTACCCGAAGTTAATGAGAACTCCTTCCACTGAAGAATTTTCCTGTTTGAGATTGAAAAGAGCACGGTGAGTCAATGGTTTGACTCAGTTTCCCGGATTGAAAACTTGGCAAAATTCGAGACAAAATCTGAATATTGAAAACTGAGGCTTTCGCCAGAGGTAAACCTTGCCTGAGCCCATTCCAGGGCTCTTCCTGTTAATTGGGACAGAATGAAAGTTATTTTCTTGTAACTGCGGAAAACTGCTGGGAGAGTTCTGAAAATAAGGCTACGCATTTAAAACAAAAAACCCTTGCAGTCCTTCATATTACCAGAAAATTTCTCTGGAAGACTCGGCGAACTTGGTGATGACGCTACTGCCGGGTGACCTCGAGGTATGAACTGACCCGAATGTTTGCGCCACCGGGCGCGGGCGTAGCGCTGTTCATGTAGTTAGCATAGCCTCTAAAGCATTTGATTCTGCATTTCAATATGGCATAACTCAATGAAAAGTTGTGAGCGTGTCCATGGATTTGGGCTTCCTGCTCTTCCAATCGACGGCGGAGGTGATCTGCTGGCCTTGTGTTTGGCCGCCGCAGTGTTCTTTTGTCATCATGATGGGTTCACTGATGAGACCCAGTTATGTAGAACACCACGGAGATGGAAACAAGAGTAAAAAGTTTAACAATGTTTATTGTTCACAAGCACATGGAAGATTGTCTGGAACTGGTTCAGGCCTGGGGACTGGTTCACTGGAGTCTGTGTAGATAACAGAGCAGTTAGCTTTGAGAGCAATTGGGTTTGGGTTTGTGATGTTCAGATTAATACCTTGAGGGTTCCGGTTTGAGTTCAGGGAGAGGAGCTGTTGGGTCCAGAGAAGGTTTGTTTCAGCAGAGTCCAATAACTGCTTCAGCGTCTTACTTCTGATGAGGGCACAGACCTTGGCTTTGGGTTTCCAGCTCTTAATCCAGAGCTGCATGGGAAATCCAGAGAAGAGTCTTCGGGTTTGGCTCAGAGGGCAGGCTCGGCAGTCTAAGCTCATCCAGAGCTTTACAGAGAAAAACTGGTTTCCCTGGAAACAGAGACAATAAAAAAGGATTAGAATCCTAGCAGGACTCAGGGAGCAAGAAAAGATTTCTCAGAAGGTTCTTTGGCTCAGGTGCTAAATCAACTAGATTCAACACTGCGGTGCGTCGAGGCAAGGTCTGAAGACAGCTTTTATACTGTGGATCCTCTGGATGATGAAACGAGCCACAGGTGCGCCGAAGGCTCGGCTTCAGGGAGGATCCACGGCGGACTCTGCTGGAGGAAGGTGGTACTTCTCCAGCTCCCAACAGTTTTGTTGTCATTTATTTGTAAAATCTCAAAAAAAAAAAAGTATGCTAATAGTTTAGTGGGTTCTTATTAATTTATTTCTTTGCCACATCTCTTCTATTCTGGTTTAATCTCCTCACACCTTTCTTTGTAGAGCAAGAATTTAGCCGTTTGTCTTTTCATGCATACTTCGAAAGCTAAAAAAATATCCAACTTCAGAAGATCTGTCTCAGTTATTTGGTTTGAAAAGTGAAACAATGTACTTGGATTTCAGGATAATTCTATAAATATTTTTTCCCAGTTATCTTGTATGTACATGCACTCAAAATAAATACTGAATTGCGGTAACCAAGTGACAACCAATTGAAATAACTATCAAAACATAATAATAAACATTAGTTAAAATGCAAACAGATCTGATGTTTAGATCTGCAAGACAAAATATATATTTCAGAATTAATAAGGTATGTGTAACATGGTTTTGTGAAACGTTGCTGATCAATGGTTAATTAAATAAGATCTAAAATAAAATAATAACATTTTTATTTTTTTGGTTTAGAAGAACCCAGTCTACAAAGCAATTACATCTGACCAGACTCACTTTAGTGTTTGATTCATCCCCATTATTTCAATCTTAGATTGTAGATACGCTAAAATAAATAAATAAAAACTTTTAGGCCTAAAATTATGTGACTTTGACCCTACGCTAAATTATTCCTTTTTTGGTTTAAAAGTAAACATGTCAAGTAGGAGCCTCTTATTATGGCATCCTACACAAAGAGTAGATGTGCAATACTTAAAGTGTGGAACCATTGTCAATTTTCTTTTTAAGAGCCTATAGATGACTGAACTATTGCTCCCCAACCTTCCCTGGATTATTCAATCTCACAGTCCCATTGCTGGCTTGAGATAAGATGGAGAATCCATGCAGTGCTGGCTTATCTGAACTTAGCACACACTCTCAGGTGTATAAGATTTCATTACAAATTCCTTCCCTGCACACCAGGTATGACCCAATTAATGTGAGAATTTACCTCCTTTGCCTTTCACTCTCTACTACATCAATAAAAGAAAAGGATTTTAAACAAACCAATGATAAGGCCTCTCACACAAATGTCTAGAAGGGGGTTTCATATGGAAATTATATGCTTAAACAGATCAGTCCTGAAATTATGTCCATTTTAAAAAATATTTTAGGCTTGTGACTTTTAGTATTAACTGTAATTTAAAAAAATATGTTTATTAATGTTAAGGTACATTAGACTATATGTGAATAATTTAACTACCTCGTATTTGTGTGGACAGTCTGCAAATGATTTAGTGTCTTATTCCATAAGATATAGATTCCTGACCATTTCAAGAGACATTACTTATTTTAGACTATGGCCCCCCTGTTTATGTACAAGAGCAGTCCACATTAAAAGCAAAGCAGCTTCGTTCAGATTGTAGCACAAATTTTATTGAAAGGGCCCAAAATGCTCTCCGCCCTATTATGCTTCAAAGATACACCACAAATCATTTTCTCTAATTTAGGAATGGAAAAGAAAAACAATTTCTGAAATTGGTCGATAGTAGGCTTTAGTTGCACCATGCTGAACAACAATGACCACAACTTTCCTCACAAGTCCATCTTGACTGGGAACAGGCTTGTCAACAACACCCATTGGTCATTCATTTCTCCTAGCATGTTTCTCTAAGAAGAACCACATACCCTCCTTTAACACAAATCAAGCCAGAGATCTATACCACTTTAATTATTTTAAATTTTTCCCCAATGGGAGTAATTTTAATTTGAATCAGATTATGATTTCTACTCCTCCTTTAGCAACACATTGTCAGGCTAGAGTAATGGGTGGGTAACAGCAGAGAAGCTGCAGAGAGGTGTGCTAAACTATGACTCTGCTTCCTTTCACTTCCCTTCAACTGGCAGATCATTGTACCCTGCAGGTAATAATGGAAATTATCATTATGCGTCTGATAGAATTTTTTATTACTAACCCCTTGTTGTAGCAGCAACATTGTAACAAAAAGCACAAAAAGTCACAGGCTACAATTTCAGTACTGGGGCATAAGTCCATACTTTATGTTAGGTTTGGGGCAATGAGGTCTGGACTTTGTATCACTTTAAATAGTCGGTGTAGTGTGCTGAGAAAAAGAGTTGCTGTAGAATACAATTTTAGCATCATATACAAGTAATGTGTGTAATGACAGCTAGCCTAAATGCGCCTAGTTTTATCAATGCTAAGCACGAAATAAGTGCACAAAGAATCCAGATAGCAGAACGAAACAAACCAAAATTAATTTTAGCCTTAGAAGCTGAAGGTGTATTTCACATTAATCCAAGACTTATTGTAAATTGGGCAGCAGTGTCATTGTTATTCAAACCTGATGAGCCACCCTCTGTTTAATGGAACTTGTAAATCTAGATCACCCAACAACAGTTCCCGCATTATAAAGCTGCTTTCTCCAGTATTTTGAGCAATCGCTGTTTGAGACTAGAATATAGCAGAAATTGAGTATTCAGCTTCCGTGTCACATCTGTGCAGATGGTGGTTATTGATTCATTTAGCTAGGATTTATTGCTTATTTCTGAGAGCCTTATGTGTTACCTGTGTGCAAAGAACTCTGAAAAAAATTAAGTGATGAGTCACTTGACTGCCATAGATTCAGGAAATTGGTTTGCTGTGGTGCAACAAAAGGCTCGTCTGTGGCACATAATTGCTTTAGCCCTACAACTTCCACCTCAGACACGCATAATGCAGTGACACACAATAAGGTATGCGGCTGAGACTCAAGGCCTATACAAGTATGTGTGATGAATTGAAAGGTGGTTTACTTCAGAGCCTCTCTGATAAAGCGATGAGAGTGTGTTAGAGTGTTTTTGTAGAGTGGGAATCTTTCACAGCAGAATGATAAAAATGTCAAAGGCTATTGCAAATAATATGCTCAGGAATCTTTTTTGAATCACAAAACCAGTGTTTTTAATTAAGTACTAATAAATAAGGATTTTCAGTGGTTTAAAAAGTGAAGAAATATATGTGGTAATGTCCTGGATTATACATTTTTTATGTGCCTATTCTGACAAAAGGCTTGTGGACAGTCTACATTTTTGTTTGACAGTAATTTATACTTTTCTTCAAAATGAAAAAGTAGATGTAGGTTCATTAAGCTATAACAAAACACAACATGTGTCTGAAACACCAAATGGAAACAAATTTGGCTACTTTTCTTAGAAGCAAAAATAGATCAAATGCCACATCCTCAATTGTTCTACCATTCAGTTACAGAAATATTTATCTTCTATTTCAAAAGAGATTTACAAGTACCTTTAGCATTACAAAATGGTAAATTCCTTTGTTAACCTAGTCTTTGATTCAAAATCTAAGATTTGTACAACCATTATAATCAGTTAGTTGAAACAACAATTAACAATTTTAACACAAAATAGGCCTATTTGTTGTATACACTACAGCAACCTGATCCTAAGAGAGACAGTATTGTGCCTCCAGTTGCACAGATAACAAATTGCACTCATGAGAAGACCACTTCTGACAAAGCTCATACACTCCCTGAATCCAGCAGTTCTTTACATTAATGAATACTGAAGAGAACTGTGAAGACTTAATTAAGTGTCAAAGCCCTTGGCTATTTGAAGTTAGAGTGTCAACTCTCTTCATGCACTTAAGCACAGTGGTTCCTTAATGCACATCGTCATTCCAAGAATCTAAGAAATAAACTAAGCTGCCAGAGGGTCTTGGAGAAACGAAATTGCTGAGTTGAGAGTCGTGTCTGTCTGCTGAGCAGTTAGGAAGGAGCACATCATCCCCAGTGATGCAACAACCTCAGAAGTCAACTGTTTACCATTTGAAGTGGAACAAAGGGTGAAGATACAGCTTAAATTTCCCTTTTATAATAAAAAAGGAGAACAGGTTTGTCTGGGCTGGATTCTGGCCTTAGTGGTATAGGTTATCATATGTCAGGTTGGTATTTTTATTTTTATTTACAAAATTAAATTGCATCCTTTACATCATAAATGATGCAATATCATTTAGACTGTATTATCTAAAATAATTCGGGTTAATTTAAGAAGTGTTTAGGTTTTAAAGGTTTAAAGCATTATACTGCCTGTTCTCATACATAACACTTAGTTTTGATAAGCTAATCTTAATCCATTGATCTTTTATCAACTTAAGCTGTTTCATTAGATAATGGATAATTTTCTCCAATCAAATACTTCTTAACGAAAATTAAACTAAACCAAAATTCCCTTCTGATTGGCTGATTGTATTTATATAGCAATGCCTATCCTTGAAGTTTAAGCTTTCACAATTCCTGCTATAAAACTAATGTCCTTAGGAGACTGAAGGTCTTTTGATCACTTAATTTCTTAATTTCTTTACATAGCTGGAGTGCTCTTCTCATAATTTATGTACTTCTGTGTATAAGTAGTCTATATATTTAGATAATGTTGTATCAGCTTTTAGGGTAAAATTGATTGTGTTTGTATGCACAAAGCTGATCTTTAAAGTGATTTTCTTTTAAATTCAGCAGACAGCATGTGCAAACCTTTTTTGTGTATGTGCCTTTCATCAATAAGCAGATCATTCTAAAGATCAAATTCTTGGCTGGAGGAAACGCAAAGGGAAACTTATACCATGTGGAAAGCCATTTGTATCGCCGTGTATCGGCCTCCCAGGGCATAAAATATATCCCTTGTAGCTTGGTCTTTCCAGGATGAAATAGCCACAGTGAGCTTGTATCTGCCTGTTGTACCGAGGACTCTTGAGGGGTTTTGCCCAATGGTGTCAGGCTGTCTGGCAGCTGGAGATTTGCGTAGGCCCTAGACAACCCATGGGATCTGCTCCTACGCTTAGCCTACTCAGCTGAGGTTAGGATATGGTGAGTTTGGTATCCTGCATCTCACACTATGTATCTTTGTCCTTGGAGCTATGGTGTGCCTGTGCTTTTGGTTGCAACCTACCCCTGTGAGGAGCATAGGGCTAACATGGGAAAGACATTTGCATCTGGCAGCCGAGTAATTTGCTGAACAGTCAATGACACAACGCAATCAGTTACTGTAGGTTTCCTTAGATAGAAAACTTTTAACCTGACTGTATGATTTGAAAGAATTTTCTAGGTAAAGTGCCTTGAAATGGCATTTATTGCATATTGCCACTATATAAATAAACTGAACTGACTTTGCTGCTTTTAAGTTTAGATCATCCCACTACTAACTTATGCACAAAGAATGTATCCTGTAGATGGGAGTTTAACAGATCATAAGACTGGTCATACTATTGTTATACTGATTTAAGGTAATTGAATAAAAATAGCCTATCACAGCTACATATCCTGTTAAGGTTTAGATAAGTGAAGTGATCTACACTGAATTAAGAAGTAAGTAAAAAATATATTGTAGATGCATAGATCTGAGTTGCTCTTTGTGGAAAAATACATCTAAAAAATAATAATAATGCTGCTTTGCATTAGTCATAGGTTGTTATTCAGTTTTTGTTTCACCTTATCTTTTTTAAGGATACACAGTGTATACAGTACTGCTTACATTGTTTCTCAAAATACACACCATGACCAACATGGAACCTTCCTCTGGATCAGAACCTTCCTTTATCATCACAAGTATCCTAGAGCCAGAGGGACAATGTTATTGTTCTCTGCTCCTGCTGGTGCAAACAAGAGTAGCTGAGTCTGTATGCACAGTTACTTTCAAGACCATCAGCTTTCCCTCACACTGGTAACAAACACGTTCCCAGTGTTTCACAGTTCTTTAAATTATGGTACATTTCAAGCTTTATATGATGCAATGCACAGTCATGATTATATATTTGTGGTTTATCCTAATAAGCTAATACTCCACAAGATACACCTATTCAAATCAACCTTTAGTTAAGATTTATAGCTATTTGTTACCTGTTATAGTTCATTCTATTTTTCAGCAACTTTAATTTATAAAATTGTTTGACGTAATTGTAAGAAAGGTGTTTTACCAATAGACTTTGATTAAACGATCAAGTTATTGACTATTAAACGGTTCTCAAAAGTAATAAAATAGGGTATTTAAATTGCTATAGGGAATAAATGTGGCTTTACAGTTTTATTATCAAATTATCAAGTCATTAAGGAGCAAGAAATACATAAAAAGGGTTCAATGTTGTTTTAATGTTAAAGAAGCATACTTAAAGTTCCATCATGTATTTTTTATTAAGATTTCATGGTAAAAAAAAAAACAAAAAAACAATTTGCTTTTTATCTGATGTGCAATGGTATATGTTGCAGGAAAACTAAGAAGGTTTACTTACAGGTGTTGTAAATGTCAATGGTACTAATTTTTGGCTCTATGACACATTCTTAAAATAATAAATACATTGAACATCAGTGGATTCCAGCCAAAGTACCCAGTCTGGAGGGAGCCTCGTTTTTCATTAAGATTAACTGTGCAGGGGGGGTGGCCTATCTTTCTGTGCCTCCAGCTGACACTTGTCCCCCTCTCACCACAGCAGTTTGTGCTCATTTGTGTGCATGAGAAAAAAAAAGAGATAAAACAAGAGAATGCCTGCAGTATGTGTATGTGTATGTGTGTTTAGGGGGACCTCATCATCCAAGTATACAAGTATTATCTAAGGTGTGTTTTTTTTTTTTACATTTATTTTAATTTGCACCTTATGGGGACCAAAGCCTCTGTCTCATAAGATAAAAAGGTTTGGTCTATGGTATGAGTGGAATTTAAGTTAGCTTTAGGGTTATGTACTGTATGTACTCGCAACAGTTATGTTTAGGGTCAAGATAAGGCAATGGTAAGTGAATATAAGTCAATTGTGGATGTGTGTGCACTCGTGGTTGCTCTTAACTACGTGGACCTCCATGTTGTTACACAGACAGTAAGAGGAGACCACAAAGGTAGGTGTGTGTGTGCAGATGCTAGTGTTGCAATTTCTTTAAACAATAAGGGTGTCATGTGATTTTGTTTAAAGCATGTGGATACATCAGGGCATTTAGAAAAAAAAAAAGAAAAAAAACTGATACCGGGGAAACCAGGGAGAGTGGTTAAATTTCACATATTTTGACTTTGCAAACTTTAAAATGGTACAATAAAAATTCTATTAAAGATGAAGTACAGTGTCTGCTAAATCTAATGACTCAGACTTTCAGCAAGTTTAAGCCGCATTTACCTCTCCAAAATTCTTAAAACCCATCAGGAATCAGAACGTTGGACCCTGAATTCATGCAGACACACTGAAGTGACTGATAAAAGTGTTTATTGAATGCTTGGAAAGTCTGCCGGTCAGCAGCTAGGACTAAATCACAGAACTTCTGTAGAGCCGAAAACACAGGTTAGTGACCACGTAAATCTGATGGAGGACAATAACGAGCATGTGAGTCACTAACCTGGTTATAAAGTTCAGTGCGAGATGATTGAGCAGATGAGCCGGATGATTTTTCCACATCACGTGGAAATCCTGGAACTCTATGGACGGTATGTCCATAGAGTTCCAGGAATCTGAAACCAAGAGGGCATCAGAGCAGGCTGACTTGCAGAAGCCACAAGACGAGGAAGAGCAGGAGTTTCAGAAGGAAAATCCAAAGCCGGTGTTGATGAGGAAGCAGAAGTCCAGACCAGAAGATCACAGATCCAAAGAGGTACCATAGGGAAATCCAAGCAGGGGTCAGGAGACAGATCCAAGATTGTAAGCAGGCAGAATTCAGCAGCAGTCCGAAGACATTTCAGGAAAACAGATAAGAACAGTGGCAGACAGGCTCAGACGTCCTGGAGTAAAAACTAGTCATCATCAGGCAATCAGTGTAATAAATGGGTAAGCGGCTAGACAACTCTAATCTATGGCTCGAATAATCTGGCACTGATGGCCGGGCCCAAATATTTTAAGTAGAAGCTGGAGCAGGTGGATCTGATGAAAGTAAAGTAAATTGGGCGGAGCTTGGCAGGTGGATGGAATGAACCAATAATCCAGTCATCAGTGCCAAGATCATGACAAATACTCACTTTTCCCATTTTGCAAACCGATAATTTGTATTTACCATAATTTCTTCTTACAGAACACATAAAGGGAGCTCAAAGGGACTAGATGAACTTAAGAGAGAGAACTGGCCTCATATCCCACAGATTCCTCGTTAAAATATAAACTGCACCGTAGGTTTATGCATCTCATACTGAAGTCAATGAGAAGTTTATTAAGGAAATGCTTAAAAATGGGAAACTGAATTTTTCTTTTAATTAAGATGAACTGATTTATATATACATGTAGTTTTTTTTTTATTGATTAAACTTAAAAAATATATATCTTTCACAAGGGCCATATCCATATAGGACTTATACAGTAGGCTAGATAATCTAGCTAATAATTATAATCTTTTTTTGGCTGCTAAAATTTATCATTTTAATCAAATAATCAATTATATCAGAACAATTTAATGCATCTTCTCATGGTGCTTTATAATTGTAAAATAACTATCTTTCAGGACATATGAATGATAAAATAAAAATAATACAAATTGTATTTCACCAGGTTTCATGTGATAAAGGTTATTTACTGTGTGATCCTAGATTGCAGGAGTATATTCTCTTTAAACAGCCTCCTTAGCTTGTACCTCCATAAATTATCATTTAACAGTACGGCTACATGATAATAGGAAATTGTACTGTGATGTTGTTATCCACAACCTTTATCATCTGAAGCATCAACTCTTTGTCAGGTGTGAACATCAAATCTTTCCAAAAGCTTGAATTTTTTATTGACATGGAAAGTTTAATTTGAAGATGAATGAAAATAATGACAAATAACAACTCACAGATGAAAAATTCAATACAGTATTTTACAATATTATTAGAATATAATATTGTGTTGTTAAAAACTTTTTTATAAAATTCTATAACACTTATTTTTAAATAAAGACTCTAGATTTTGTGTCAGTCTTTTTTCTTTTCAACCTAATGCTGTATTGACACAACCATGAGCCTGCACAACCCATATAAGAAATTAGAGGAGCAGCCTTAAAAATGAAAATTTCCATTTTCAGAATAAAAAGGGTATATTCAGATTTTTATTTGGAACTAATAATTTTTTAATGTTATATTCCATTTTTATATTGCCATATTAAAGAGGCCCAAGTGGACCTATTAGACCGTAAAATGCTTTGGTCCGCTATATATAGTGCACTTCGATAAAAAGAAAAATGTGTTATTATAAGGTGCACATCAAAGTTTGAAAATACTTTTATTTCTAGACAGGCTAATCCATGCTGTCCTCTGAATACCTTTTACATAACACTTTGTACTGTCAAGCTAAAATGTTCTCCCACATCCATTAACTTTGTTCTGATCATTTGCAGAAAGCTGAAGTTCTGCACTTTTGGCACATTCAAAAGAAAGTCTGGGTGAAAAGAAACATTGCTAAAGATTGAGAACATCAGGTGTCATTGAGTTCATGCCATACACAATAGTGTTTCAATTATTATACTCCAATAACTCTAATTGACTGTTAATACATTTTTGCTTGATCTTAACTTATGTGTATCTTTCTGGAATAGGGTGTTCTTGGGAAAATAGATAGGTTTTTCTTTGTTAGGGTGAACAGTCAGCAAAAAAGTAGAGCAATTTCAAAATTGACAATCAACACAGTGGGTTTGGAAAGGTGAACATTCCTTCAAGATGGAACATGGCTAGTCTACACAGAACTTTACTTTTCTCTTGTATTGTGTTTACTTTTCAGAAAACAACCTCTGGGACTTTTAATGGATGAAGCAAAGACATGTTTTGAGTCCTGCTCTTTGTCAAAAGAATTGGTGTGTTGTTCTTTTCAGAACCACGTCCTCAATGTTATTATTTGTGAGATGAAATAGGTCCAATTACTTTGAAATAAGCTGTCTAACATAAGTGATAAAGAATACTTTCACCTAACTTTTCTTTCCCATTAATTCTTGTGCTTAGACTTTAAACTATATGGAGTAAATGCTTCCTTTTATTAAGAATTCTTTTCCCAGTAAGTTTCAAGTTGTAGATATCAACTAGATGATAGCGTTGATTTGCCATTCCTTGTAAAGGTATCAAATAACCCTTTTACCTTTTCATGTCATATCCACAAACTTAAATTTTATTTAAACTTTACGTAATACATTGTTGACAAGAATATAGTATATAGTTTTCAAAATTCTTTAATAATAAAGATCTAAAAAATGTACTGTTTAAATTTATTCCAACTTCGTAAAAATGTAGACAAAAACTGCACTATATTTTTGCCTATATTTCTGTCATATTTTGTTCTTTGATCATGCACACAATACTTTATTTAACCCATTCTTTTTAAACAAAATAATTCAAATTCTGATTGTTAGAACGGAGCTGTGATCATCAAGGCTTGCCAAAGATTCTCAGTTGTATTTCTGGCCTTTGACTTGGCCATTGTAACACAATAAGGGCGGATCTATCAAAGGTTTCGCGTGTATAAAAGCGTGAGCTATTTCACTGCGCACGCTAAAAAATGTACAAACTGATCTATCAACTCAGCGTGCTAAAAAAGGATTTGGTCTTTAAAACGTGCTAAATAGTGCCTCTTACATCCATTTAGTACTTTTTCTGCAATGGAGATATGCAATATAGGGCGTTTACACGCAAAAGTCGCGTCTTGTGGGAGGAGAACATGTAAATATATTAATTTGCGAGTTCGTAAAAGTGATTTATCAAACCTGAAAGCAATTTTGCTAGCGGTATCTGACTCTATATTTAACACGTTTCAAAGAAGGTCCAAATGGTCTGTATGGCGTAATTGCGCTTTACATGGCGGCGGTTATTACCCGCCAAGAAGGAGATTTATCGAGAAATGAAGCAAGGAGGCGCCCAGAGAACGCATTTTTTCACTCCGTGTGAATATTTTTTGGAATGAGCGAGGAAGCATGATCAAAACATATCGATTTATCAAGCATTGCCATTTTTGGAGCTGCAATTCCAGTGATTTGCTCCTCACAGAAGCGTCAGCTGTACCCATTCCTCAATGCTGAGGTCAGAGGCATCTCATCTACTGATACCCCCCTCCTGTTTTGTTGCACATATGTTTTTGTTATATGCCCAGTTTTTCTTTGGTTTAGCCTTCTAATATCCTGGTATCTTCTTTTTTACTTCATCCACTGTTCGTAAGGTTTCACCAACAGCGTTTACTATAATACAGATTTGTTCACATATAAGCGTTCCTCTGTGTGCAAATGTTTGTTAGCTTCATCCACCAACACCTCCATTTCCATTAGATTGAATTTCCTTTTTGTGCTTTCTGCTGCTGTCCAAGCTTCGCCATGCACGCCAAACCATAAGCCAGCGCCAAAACCATCATTTAAATAGAGGCGTCTCCAACAGTTTTGCACCTGCCACCAGTTCAAACCGTCGCTCTTGTTAAATCACCCATAAACCATGGTTCAGCCCCTCCAGCGCAAAATTCCAGTTTGCGAGCGCAAATTACTGCACGCAAAATTGGATCTTGATAAATCCGGCCCTAAATGTGAATTATTCTTAACCATTCCTTTGCTGTTCTTACTGTATGTTCAGGAATGCTTTGCTCATTAAACATGCACCTCTACCACAGTTTCTTATTCTTTACTGAATCTTTGCACCACAAAAACATAAATGTTAGCCTGCCTATTTTCCCTCTGAGGTTGGTGTATTGTTGGTGATCCATTCGTATCTGACACAGGAGTTTTCATCTATTTCAACAAGGCAAGGCAAATTTATATGTATTGCACAATTCAGTACATGGAAAATTCAAAGTGCTTTAGATGAATTCGATAATAAAATAGTAGGAAAATGACAAACAAAAACATTTGTAAAACAAATAAAACAATTGGACCACAGAAAAGCATAATAAAAGCAAGTAAAAAAAAATAAAACATGAAAAAAGCATGTTGATCAGAAAATAAATCACTTGGATCACAGCCTTAAACTGATAGTTCCTCGGTTAGCAGATTAAGGTAAGTCAAAGTCTTATCTGAGGAGAGGACCTTTTTTTATGTGTTGCCTCTGTCCCCTACATGGGTTGTGGCGAATGTAAACAGGATTTCTTTATTGCTTTCGTTAACAAAGGCTTTCCTTTTGCCCCTCTTCTATAAATGCCAGATATGTGGACATTTTTTTTTTCAACAGATTTAAGTAGGTCTTTGCAGATATTTTTGAATTACTACTGTATGTTCCTCTTGGCCTCATCTCCTTTGGAAAAGTCAGATTTTCGCAGACTACAAACCTATACAACAGATTTGTCTATCTAAGGTCTTGGCAGATTATCTTGAATTATAGTAACCTGTATATTGGAAATTTATCCGATCTTTACCTAACTAGTCAATGGCATTTTCATAGTAAGGAGTTTTCATTTTTGGATGCAGTTTGTTCACTAATTCTCAGTAACAAATCCCTTGAGTCACAGAACATGTGTAATGATTATCAGTGTGAATTAAAAACAGGCTGGATTTAATTCCAGTGTATGAAAGAAAAGGTGGCTTAAAATATATGCACATTTTGAAATTTTGAAACTGTAACATGTTGAATACAAAGCACTGCACTTTGAATGTTTTATGTCATGCAATTATTTGTCTTCTGTCCTTTAAAATCAGGTTGTCTTTCCAGAAACAGCAGGGAATATCTCGCAGATGGCATCTTGTTATCTCGTTTAGAGAAGTTTGCACCTTAAGGTGTTTGCAACACTTTTTGCTTGTGATCATATGTTGAACATTAGCTCAGAAATTGACAGATTTTTGCCAGATTGTCAAGACATCTTTATTTGCACATGGTGGTATGGTATAAAGCTGTGGTAAAGAAGTGATAACTGCCTATTTGTGTTATCACAGTGAAAATTCATTGTCATTTTTTTCCAGAAATCCATCATATAATTGATCGGGCAATGTGCAACTCTTTAAATGACTTATTTATATGTAGGTGCTACTGTTCCTTCTAATATTTAACACAAATACACTGTCTGCATCACTGCTAAGTCTACTAATGTGTGATTGATTTATAATATTTTATCCAAAAAAAGAACCTGCTGCAGAGTTACTTGTGAACTGATATAGTTTGTATGACATATGGCTTTGTTTATCTTTTAAAAATCTGTAAGATTCATCAAAAAGTATGTCTTTTTGTGACTTGTAGAGAAAGGTTGTGATATTTGTCTGTTTTTGGTGTATCAACGAGAGAAAAGCCTAAAATTCTTTCCTGAAAATTTGTTATTATTTTATATATATATATATATATATATATAATTATAATTTTCAAATTTGTTATACTGGTGAAACAGTATTTTGCC
>JAGKQL010003965.1:0-16952 GCA_018398635.1 Cyprinodon brontotheroides | reverse complement strand
GCAAAGAGGTGGCACAACTTTAGACCCGCAAATAGGTGGCACAACTTTAGACCCCCAAAGTGGTGGCATAACTTGAGACCCGCAAAGAGGTGGCACAATTTGAGACCCGCAAATAGGTGGCACAACTTTAGACCCACAAAGTAGTGGCATAACTTGAGACCGGCAAAGAGGTGGCACAACTTGAGACCCACAAAGTGGTGGCATAACTTGAGACCGGCAAAGACGTGGCACAACTTGAGACCCGCAAAGAGGTGGCACAATTTTAGACCCACAAAGTGGTGGCACAACTTGAGACCCACAAATAGGTGGCACAACTTTAGACCCACAAAGAGGCACAGCAGATGCCTGGCGAGCAATTCCATTGGACCTTGGAGATGAGAAGCCCCCACAGAGGGTGCTTGGAAATGAGGAGGGCCCACAGAGGGGCCTAGAATATTAGCAGCCCCCATGGAGGGGCCTTGAAGACAATGAGCACCCAAGGAGGGACTTGGTAGACGAGGAGGGCCCACTGAGAGGGCTTTAGTGACGAGACCATCACAGAGCTGTGCTTCGAGGACACGTTCAACATGGAGCTCAGGGTTCTCAGAACTACACCGAGTGAGCTCAGTGGTCTCTGGATAACACAGAGCAAGCTCAGGGGTTACTGGATACTGGGGACTAACAGACTTTCATTCTGGAGAGGTTTCACTAAATGATCCTGACCCTGGAAAGGGAATACTAAAAGAATCTTACTCTCTAGGGAAACCATTGGGAGGGTCTAATTCTTAAAAGGGGCATCGAAAGGACTCTTGCTCAGAAATAAATAAATAGTAATAATTAATAATAATTAATTAAATCTCTGGGGTTATTTTCCCCTTCCCGGGTCAAATTAGTATTACAGCAGGCTGAAAGAAAAGCACATCGATTACTGTTTGCCATTGTTTTTACTTTCAAATGTTTACATTTAGGAAAAAAGGATCCACTACAAAGGCATATATATTTAGATTAAAATGCTGTGAAAAACAAACTTCTCACTACTTTTCTGGGTGCTAATAATATTTGAGGAGCTTCAGCAGCAGTACCGTTATCACAAATATTATAGCCACCATACTGCACAGAAATTAGAATCTGTGCATAAATGTCAGCCAAACCCATTCGCAGAGGTACAAATAAAAAAATCCAATAAACCAAACATTGTCTGCCACATATCTGACTCAATAAAGTTGTTCCAAAATGTATTTTTGTGGACATGCACAAGTTGAATAAAAATACTAATGGTGTTTAATCAGAACTGCTTCTTGATTTGTTGTCAAGATGGTGTTTTGTTCTTAAGAATATTTAATCAGGTTGAGGTGAGGTTAGAGGACACAAATGCAGAGGCAGAGGTGAGTTCTTGCAGTTTGAATCAATGAACAGAGGTTACAGAGACAGGAATCCAAAAATCCAACTTAAAATGATTAAAAAAACTGAACCATTTTTTCAAGTAAATGTCTTTCAGTGCAGAGATGGTTTTTAGCAGATTTAATGCTTAGGTAGCATAACTCCAGATATAACAGGCAGGAGGGAATGAAGGAACAAAGATATTCCAGCAAAGAGTAACTGCAGAGGAGGAGTTTATATGGGAGACAGACGAATGGAGTGATCAGCTAAGTAGCAGCAGGTGCTCCTTATTAGGAGAGCTAAGGGCAGGGCTGGGAAGAACTAACATGACACAAAATAGAATAGAAATGAATAACTAAGAAACACAGAATTACCAAAAGGGAAAACTAGAGAATGGCAGATGGACTGGAGAAATTTAGATAAATAATCTGAAATGGGAAAAAAAATGATATTAAGATAACAGAAAACCATAAATATGAAGAACTACAGCAGAGATTAAATAAACAGGAATGTTGAAAAGAGATCACTAAAATAAACACAAATGAAGAGTAAACTGAGAAGTAATGCAACAAACGATGGAAAAAACGGAACAACAACATAGAATAACCAAAATCAAAGCAAAACATATATTCCTGCATCAATAAATACAATTATTTATATATCGATTGAATAATCAGTTGAATTATAAAAAGCAATTCAATTTAAGCACCAGAATTTAAACTCAAAAAAGTATTTTCCAAGGACATTATGCAAAAACAGTTGGCTGCAATATTAGCTGCATATGAAACATTAAAATGCAAACAATTAACCTTTCAAGTCAAAATACCATCCAAAAAAACTGGGTATTGTGATTTAATTTATAATATGATGGAAGTTAACCAGATTGTACGGATACGTGGTTGACAGATCTCACAAGAGCTGTGTATTAGTAAGATGGACTTAGACTTGGACATTTTGGTCATTTTGTATACACAGAGTGTATACAAAACAAAATTTTGTTCCTACAGCTTTCTGAAAGTGAATGAGCAGCAGTTTTTAAGTAAAAAAATAACATTTCCATTAATAAAGTGCAGCAGTGATCAAATGTACACAGTGTGGCAGAGACATGGTGCAAAAAGGCATTGATGTGGAAGGTTCAGAGCAGTGCAAAAAATAAATAAATCGATATCGTGCAAAATGCAGTAAAAAAGCATTTTGGTTGAGTGCTATTTTAAAGATTCACCATGTAAACTTTTAGGAAACAATTTCTGTAATTCAGGTAAAACTTTTTAACTCAGCTAAACCAAATCAATAAATACAAACCAAGTGTATAGACACCTAATTAAAGTATATATTTTTTCCTATTCCTATTGGTGGAGGTAATGTGATGGTCTGGGGTTGCTTTGGTGCTTTGGTGCTGGTAAGGTGGGAGATTTGTACAGGGTAAAAGGGATTCTGAATAAGGAAGGCTATCACTCCATTTTGCAACGCCATGCCATACCCAGTGGACAGCGCTTTATTGGAGAGCCACTCTCATCCTACAACAGGACAATGACCTCAAACACACCTTCAAATTGTGCAGAACTATTTAGGAGCAGAAGCAGGCAGCTGGTATTCTATGGGTAATGGAGTGGCCAGCAGAGGTCACCAGATCTGAACCCCATTGAGCTGTTGTGGGAGCAGCTTGACCGCATGGGACGCAAGAAGTGCCCATCCAACCAATCCAACTAGTGGGAGCTGCTTCTGGAAGCGGGGGTGCAATTTCTCCAGATTACCTCAACAAATTAACAGCTAGAATGCCAAAAGTCTGCAATGCTGGAATTGCTGCAAATGGAGGATTCTTTGATGAAAGCAAAGTTTGATGTAAAAAAATCTTATTTCAAAAACAAATCATTATTTCTAACCTTGTCAATGTCTTGACTCTATTTTCTATTCTTATTTCACAAACGTATGGTGGTGAATAAGTGTGATTTTTCTGAAAAATACAAAATTGTTTGGGTGACCCCAAACTTCTGAGTGGTAGTGATAGATTTATTTTATATATCCATATCTTAATCTTTTTCTTTTATTGGCCAGTCTCAGATATGGCTTTTTCTTTGCCACTCTGCCCTGAAGCCCAGAATCCCGCAGCCGCCTCTTCACTGTAGATGCTGGACACTGGTGTTTTGGCGGGTACTATTTGATAAAGATGCCAGTTGGGGACCTGTGAGGTGTCTGTTTCTCAAACTAGAGACTCTAATGTACTTATCTTCTGGCTTCAGTTGTGCAACGCGGCCTCCCAGTTCTTTTTCTACCCTTGGTTAGAGGCTGTTTGTGCTGTCCTCTGAAGGGGAGTAGTACACAATGTTTGTAGGAAATCTTTAATTTCTTAGCAATTTCTCTTTGCATGGAATAGCCTTCATTTCTAATACCAACAAGAATAAACTGTCGAGTTTCAGATGAAAGTTCTCTTTTTCTGGCCATTTTGAGCGTTTTAATTGACCCCCACAAATGTGATGCTCCAGAAACTCAATCTGCTTAAAGGAAGGTCCATTTTGTAGCTTCTGTAACGAGTTTAACTGTTTTCAGATGTGTGAACATGATTGCACAAGGGTTTTCAAATCAATTAGCCTTCTGAGCCAATGAGCAAACACATTGTACCATTAGAACACCGGAGTGATAGTTCTGTAAATAGGCCTCTATACACCTATGTAGATATTGCACCAAACACCAGACATTTGGTAGCTAGAATAGTCATTTACCACATTAGCAATGTATAGAGTGTATTTCTTTAAAGTTAAGACTAGTTTAAAGTTATTTTCATTGAAAAGTACAGTGCTTTACCTTATAATAATAAGGTAAAGTTCTAATAAGAACATTTACAGTGTGACCAGCAAACTTTCGAATAGCAGTCTCTCTCTCTCTCTCTCTATATATATATATATATATATATATATATATGTATATATATGTTATTCCCCACTGTTATATTTAAATTGAAATTATTATATATGTTAGAGTTGTGTTAGAGTTTGTTTTACTTCAAGGAAATCTAGTGATTGGTCATGTGTTATTTTTTTGGGGGTGGGTGGGTGAAGTGAGCAGGGATTCAACAAAATAAAAAAGGAAACATAGATAAATAATGCTTTGTTTCAGCTTGACAGGATGTGTGTTGTTGGGATGTATATCTAAAGTTTTTGAGCGCCCAGACAGATACTAAAGACCTGCAGCCATTAAAGGGCTCTATACCATACTGCAGAGTAAGGGTTTTAAACAACAGGGGGCCAATGATTCTGTGGGGAGTGTCGGGTATAAAAACATGGGTTAAATCAGAAAGAACAGCAGAGTAGCATTATCAGCAGCATTCCAACTAGAACCATGGATACAGTTGACATGAGCAAGGGCAAGGTAAGCTTAAAGATATCTGAATTTATGTGAATATGTGAATTTATTAGTTGATAAATAGATATTTTAAAGTATGAACTGCCAAACAACAGACGCCTGTTGGGACATTGGTTTTAGGCTAAATATGCTCGTCCATCATAATCTTGATTTAGTCCGGAAATAAAGGGTAAATATTGGGTGTACGGTCAGTCTGATTTCGCCGCCACTATAAAGTCCTACATTGTTGGAAACACCTTTCACTTTTCAAACAAATGTAGAAATCTTACGACATACGTTCATGAGATAAAAACTTTCTGTGGGTCGCCCTATGAGAGTAGTGGTGACTGTGAGACGACATGTCCTCCCACCTGAGCAGATGTAACCCTTCCAAGGTGGAGTATGGATTTTTATTGTTTTACGCATCACTTCAACTTCATGGGAAACCAGTATTTCACATTAGAAGGGGAGACTATGGTGACCATATGAGTACCATGGGCTTGAGTGGTGGAATTAGATCTTTGCCGTATGATCCCCTGTAGGTATATATAAGAAACAAAATATGATTATTATGAATTTTTGTTTAGTCGTGAACGCGCGCCATTGAGTAGTATCCTCCAAACAGTACAGGAGCCTACAGGATGAGGATCTATGAGAGAGAGAACTTCGCGTCAGTCTTATGAGTTGGATGGATGACTGTGAAAACATTCGGATGGCTACCACATGTCCGACTGCATGTCCTGCCATGTGATGGACGTCACTGGATGATGTACGGCAGCCCTTCTACAGAGGCAGGATGATGTATCTGAGGCCCGAGAGCAGGAGCTTCAAGGAGATGGGATACGGAGGCAATGGAGGTTTATGAGCATGAGGAGGATCACAGATATGATGTAGAAGCTACAAAAAGATAAAGCAAAAGAAATAAAAAAAATACATATATTTAAACAAACTGTTGATGTCTTTGTTCTAAATTAATAGCCTCACAAAATACAATTAAATATTACACATTACATATTACTTCAATGTCAGAGCAAATATACAATATTGAATATATGGTGAGTCTAATGGGGCATAAACTCAGACATATACCTCAAAAACCAATCAAATGTATACTAATTCTATCATACCAGTATATATTTATATGATCGTCAACAGCCATTATAAAAACTAACATAATTACACATTTACAGGTTTACTTTTTGTACATAAATGTTGTCCTTTTGTGGAGGCTTTGTGAAGGTAAGTCTGTGTTTTGCATGGTCCAATATTGTGTCACAATGTACCAGTTTAATAATGGAGAAGCTATTACCCAGCTTTATATCTTTTAATATATAAAAACGATTTATTTTCTGAGAACGTGTTTATTTAACTACTATAACAACTATGAAAATTGACAAACATCTACAAAAATTTCATTTTATTATATTATTTTCCATTTGAATCCCAGAGTGTTAATGCTTCTTTCCCTTTTCTGGAAGAAATATTTAAATCAGTCCTACCAGTCTTTATCCATGCTGGGTCAGATTCTGAGATTTGAAAAAGGAGGCAGGCTGTCAGCAGAATAAAGTCGTAGCCTCGTTGCATGCAGTTAGCCAAGCCTTCTTGCTAAACCAGGTCCTGGAAAAGGTCTTTTCTTGCGCTATTTCTCTCTCTCTCCGATGCATCTCCAGATCCCACGACTTGATCTGTCAATGACACTGCAAAACGTCTTGGCTGTGGCAGGAGGTGGTGAAAAAATATACTTCCTGTCACCTCAGGTCGCTGCTTAGCTGTGCCCTGGAGGACATATCCATTTGAATTCAGGGTATAAGTCCTCCAAAGGCCAGATTTATAGGCCGATTACATCATAGCGCAGTGTAGGTACCAGACTTGCTCGGGTGGTCAGATCTGCTCAGGTCCTGAGCATGCCAGTGACGTTACGCTACATGATTGGCTGAACCTTTCCACTTGATGTAAAACATTATGGTTGCCCAGACAACGGTAATACAATCATGCAGCGTCATAGTGCCTAACCGGGAGCTTCTGTCGTGTTAGCATGTCTAAAGACCGATGAAGTTTTACATGATCGATAAAATACACATATATATATATATAGATATATATATCTATATATATATATGTTTATGGTGAACAAAGTAACTGTCAGACCATGATATAGAGGGGGTGATTGTTATGGTTTTATCTAAAGCTCGGACCCACATTCAGAGAAACCAATTCAGAGAGACCAGGGGAAAGGTTTAACAGGTTTTATTGAAGAAGTAAAACAGAGGGAGAAGTGTTGCTCTGAACACTGTAAAGTGAGGGGAAGACACAGCGGTTAGTTCAGGCTCAGTGGGGATTTTGACTCGTGAACTTGGAGTAGAGGATTTGGCTGCCGACTCACGTTTCTAGAGAAGTTGTTGAATCTTTGACTCCTGCCTGTGTGCCGTGGTTCCAGCGTTTGTCTGATTCGGTGGAGGGCAGAACAGGGTTACCGAGAATGCCGTTGTTAGTAGGTGAACAGAGAAACTGACTGCCACTCAGATTTCCTACGGTACTTGAACGGGTCGTAGTGGAGAATAATCCCTTTCTCAGTGAGAAGCTCAAACGATCTCTTGGGGAAAGTGGATCCAAACCTCCTGTTTGAACCCCAGCTCAGTTTGAAGCTGAGTTGATCCTTCCAGGGAGAGAAGGTCCGAAACATCCAATTTGCAGGATGACTTCATGCCGAGAGGCATGAAGTTAAATTCAGGTTAAATTCAGGTTGACAAAAACTCAGCTTGACGTGAAAGCAAAACTCAGCTTGGCTAGAGTACCCAAAAACTGGCAAACACTGTGTCGCCGAGGTAGTGGCAGCTCTCAGCAGCTTAAGAACATCTCTTGGTTCAATGAGGAAACCAACAGCAGGTGTGTGTGTGAGGAGGGCGCGGACTGCACCAGGGCGCCTCCTGGTGATAAAGGGAGACAAACACAGACACACAAACACAAAGACAGTCCCCACAGAGAGCTGGGTAGCTTGTGGCTAGCAGTGTTTAGTAGCTACCAGGCCATATTAACCCATTTAGGCCTAAACGCCTGAAAAACACCTTAAAAACCTATGGGCCAATTTTAAAAGACCCCTAAAACCTGAAGTTTTTTCTGTAAATTCAGCAACTGTGTCAACGCCTAGTAAATTATTGATATCTCAGCTTCTGTAGCAGATAGAACTCAAAATATATTTTATTCTTTTGAAATTTTCCAAAAAAAAAAAAAAAAGTGAAAAGTAATAAAAAGAAAAAAAAATTCAACCTTTTATTTTTTTCCATATGTGATCATGTCTTCATTGAGAATGTGCAATATAAAACGTTTTAAAATAAAGAACAAACATTACATAAATAACTATCTGATGATTACTTATTATCAGTATTATGCATAATAATGCATATGTCTGTGTTATAAATTGCATACAACTTACCTCCAGATGGGCTACAAATCTGTCCCGGGACATATTCCTGAAGAGAGGTTTACTTGTCGCCAATAATCTTCTTCAGACTGGCAAATACAAGAAGTCCCATGCCCATACATTGCAGCCCAATAAATGCCTTCATCTCCGTCATTAGTCACGGTGACCACTTTGCCATCTTTGCTCTTGTTGGAGTTTGGTTTGTTTGGTCACTGCACCTATTCGCCTCGGTAACAAGATGCATCCAAAGTTCTTCATTAAAATATGCTCAAATGCCTGCAGCGTGTGTGACTGCAGGCAAATCAACTTTCACTCCAGGTGTGCGTTGAAACACCTCGCATTGCGGGGTGGTAGTCTCGATTGTCTAGCTGCTCAAAGTCATCATCATTTTCATCTATACCGCCACATCAAAAGCCGGCTACACACTCCTCAAAATCACTGCCTTCCCCGGCTAAATCCCCTTCTGTCAAACTCCTCCATGTTTGCTTGAAAAAATTTTTCTTCTTTGCTTGACTTATATGCTCTCCCCGCCTCAATGGTAGAATTACGCAACAGCTCGGCATGAATGGTAGAAATCGCATTGGCCGGCCTAAATGGGTTAGCTACTATACTTTTAACTTTGTGTCAACTTATGTCCGTTTTTTTTTTTTCTACAAGAGTAAAATAGCTGTTTTGTATGTCAAAATCTCTACAAAAGTCATTTTGAGATGTTATATCTGTCTTTTCTGTCCTCAGATCTCAATAAAATGAATAAAAATAAGCTGAGACTTTTTTTTTTTTTTTGGTCTAAATGTGTAAATGGCAGAGCTCAGTCTTAGAATGCAGTACTTTCTTCAAGACTTAGAATGATTGTTTTCTACTTTCAGCTACTTTAGGTCACCAATGGGAAATGTAAAAGCCAGCTAGAAAAGATAGGTAAGAATATGTGGAACTCAAAGGGATTTTATTCTTATGAAACAGATTGCCTGAGTGGAGTTGTCATATGTTAAAGTCATAAGAATGGGCATGGCCCCTGAGCAGATCTGGTACTAGCGGCACCAAGGTCTGTTCAGTTCTAAAACTCTTGGTTATGCACAGCTGACAAATAAAATACTCCTTCACGCTTTATTAATAATTAAAACGTAATGATACTTGCACATCTAAAAAATATTATAAGTTTGTTTAAAATATTTTAAAATATTGATTTAAAATGAAATTCCAAAAAAAAGTTACTTTTTTTACAGTGTCTTAATCAGGGTCATTAGGTGGGTGGGGTGGCTCCTAAGCCTTCTATTGGACAGCCACTGAATGTATGAATTGAACTGGAAAGAAGGGTTTATATTTATTCAAGCTTTTCAACTTTAAAAACAGACTCCCATTAAATGATTTCCCTTTTCTGGTTAGCCTTTATCAATTAATGTTAATTTTACTTCGTAAAGCACATTGATGTTTAATGCACATAAGGTATAATGCTAGGGTGACCAAGCGTCCGTATTTCCCGGGACAAAAAACTCCGTATTGAAGCACCGGAAGCGTTTTTTGAAAGTAGAAGTGAAATGTCCGCGATGCTGAGTGTACAGGCGCTAATCCACTGAGCCGCGTCAGTGCGGGCAGCCCCTGTTCTTAATCAGAATATAGATTGCGTGTCTGTCAGTACGCCAACAACATGCAAAAGCGCAAATGTATGTTTTACCCGACGATTTACAAAAGAGTTTCCCGCTTTCAGACCGGGTCGAGACAAATGGGAGGCCTTGTGCACATATGTCTCGGTGCTCCAGAAAATGGAGGTGCAAGAGGTTCTGAAAAGCCACCTGGACTAAAGTAAAGATAGTCTATAATTATTATAGATAAAATAATTTTGTTAATTTTTGGTACATTTTGAATTATTTTTGCTACACAAGAGGGGTATTTTTTGTTAATTAGCTAATTTGTTAATTTATTTTACCAATAGCCTACAAGAACAGACATTATTTTGTTCATTACTGAGGCTGAGTATCATCTGTTATTGGGAGGTTGAGAGTTATTGTTAACTTTTATTGTTAAGTCGTGGGATGTTTAGATGAGACATTATTTCTTTCATTGTGCATTTTACTTTTCCGAAAATGAAAATATGGTCACCCTAAAATACACAATTGCTTTTTTAAAATCTTTTATCTAAAGCACTCATATACCAAGTGTTGGATGGGATGATATGGCCCTGTATGTCTATCTGACCATGTATGACATTCTGACAGAACAGCGGCCTTTAATGAGGCACACCTGAAGCTGGTTGACGGTCATCAGGAACAGCATTTAGGGAGGAGTTAGGACTGATTGTAACACTAAAGTGGTAATGCAAGCCTCTGAACCCCAGCCTGTTTTTGCTCTCTCTTTGAAATGTTTTAACCTCTATTTTATCGCTCTAAAGATTCCCTGTTCCAAAGTGGATCCTGCTGATTTTGTCTATGTCAGAATCTCAGAAAATGCTACATGTGCATGGATCAGTTTGAAAAATGGCGGCTTGCCAGAGGGTCCTCCCATCTGGCGGAAACATTTTAAGCTTCACTTACACTACGACTCCAGACTTGCACATGCCAGACAAAGAAACCTAAACCCACCGGGTTTCACCGAACAAGTCTCCTTCCTGGAAACCATTTCGTTCTCACACCTAGTGGAGGATACACAGGCATATGCACCAAAGATACTTCTACCATTCTGTGAAAAACTAACTTTACTTTTAACACTTTGTAGGAGTTTTCGAATGTGGACAAACACCTGATAAGAACATCATGACAAACTTCACAAGCACTACATTCCATGTTAACCCCTGTAAAACACAGAGCATTCTCGCCAGACATCATTAAGGCCCCTCTTACTGCAATACGCAGAGGACATCTAAGTTGTATGAATGCAGTTCACACAGGAGATTACAAAACACAAAAGGGTCGGTTTTGACAAAAAATAAAATAAAAAATCGAACTGAGCATTAATGCTCTGTGGCTTGAACGTAGGTCTAAATGCTGTGTAGTTACAAGAGGGAGCTTGTAGTATCAACAAGATTTCTACAACAATTGTAGTGCTCAGGAATTTAAGTAAGAAATGTATTATTTATGGTTTTACTCCTCATTGAATACACATAATTGAATTGATGTATCTCATAATGTTAGAGCATCGCTCCATGATTAAAACAATAATACATGTTACAATCATCTGTTTCTTAAAGGTTTATTAATGCAAATATATATGTATCATTGTTGAACAAACCTGGGCAGGGTAAGTTTTCCTGTGTTCTTCCATACCACTGTGGCAGCGGCTGGTTCCAAATTGACTATATATATATATATATATATATATATATATATATATACAGAGATAGCAAAAAGTACTCACTTTCATTATTTGGAAGTAAAAGTACAGATACTTGTGTTAAAAAATACTCTGGTAAAGTGGAAGTACTGATTAAGCGTCTTTACTCAATGTAAAAGTAACAAAGTACAGGCTTGTAAAATTTACTTAAAGTATATAAGTAAAAGTAGAAACCACTTTTTCAAGGATCACTACATTTTAAATGGATGTCTCTCCTATAGGCTCTATGCACAACTCCACCACTTCCTGAACTTCAGGAGGCTCCTTTGTTTTCCTGTCTTTCATGATTGGATGCACTGGTCCAATCAAAATTGTGTATCTGACCTCAGTAACTGGCCAGACACACCTGGATTAATCAGTTAAATCCAATAATGAAAGACAGAGAGGAAATAGAATGAAAGAAATTAATTCCTGGCGCATAAGAGCCCACATAAGTTTAGATCTCTGTTGTGTTCGTTTTCAATCATCACCATTAGGTCCATGCTACTATGCTAGCGCCCGTGAGCCACCAGCTGCAATGATTTGCCACATGAAATGAATACACGCTGAATCTGTCCATTCTAAATGTCTTGTAGTGGTGCGTCAAATGCAGCGGTAGATTCCCATCAATTAGATTGAATTTGGTATTAATGACGTGAAAAATAATAGCGGTAACTCCATTGAAATGATTTAAAACTAAAAGTACAGTGGGCACTGGTTGGAAATGGAGCCCGGTTTCCTCGCATTATTGATTCCTGTGTGATTCCACGCGTGAATCCGCGTTGTATTTCCTAAAGGCCAATTTTTTTATTTCAAAAAGAACTTTACCCGCAATGTACCCGGACAACCACCAGGTGGCGCTTGTGACCTCTGCCGTGCTAAAGGTGACGTTTGTGGGCCTGCAGTCAACTGAAAAACAGGTTTATTGGGGATCTTGGTGTGATACTTATTTGCTATTTTATTTTGTTTTTGATTAAAATAAAGTTAATGAATTAATTTAACATAAGATTATGCAGTCAAGTGACTGCA
The DNA here is from genome assembly GCA_018398635.1 of Cyprinodon brontotheroides. NCBI lineage: Eukaryota > Metazoa > Chordata > Actinopteri > Cyprinodontiformes > Cyprinodontidae > Cyprinodon > Cyprinodon brontotheroides. The sequence continues at coordinate 4,501 of JAGKQL010003965.1, read as the reverse complement.
TAATCTTATCTTATGAAAATAGTTTAGCGTGGTTGATAGATACACCTCCGATCTTATCTGAGATCTGTTTATTTCTATTTATCTGCATCGCTATTATTTAATGAAAAATAAAAAATTAATTAAGTTGGAGCCGGGGATACGGACTGTAGCGCAACCAGAGACTGCGGTAAAGCTAGCCGCCTCTTCGAAAATAACAGCCCGCTCTCGATTTTCACATGCGCGACAGCTCAAGACATTATGGTACCGCCATTTACGTGCTGCTTTCACAATAAAAGCGCGCATCCGGTCCATGTTTAATCTACTGGAAATAGATTTACAACGGCTTCGAGTTTTAGACTTTGTATTTATGCTGAAAGACTCCGTTGATCTGATGTGTCATTTCAAAATAAAACACAATTAAAAGCCACTCTTTTCTGACTTTTTTTAACCCAAGTTGTCGCTCATTGTTGAAAACTCTCTGTTTCCAATGACTTCCACCACATCTGGTTGACAGAGGGACACCTCTAGAACACAACCACAAACTGACAACAACATCTGATGTGTCATTTTCAAAATAAAACAATTAAAAAAGCATTTTGACTTTTTTAACCTAAGTTGCGTGCCCATTGCTGGAAACTCTCTGTTTCCAATGACTTCCACCATCTGGTTGACAGAGGGACACCTCTAGAACACAACCACAAACTTCATCAACAACATCTGATGTGTCATTTCAAATAACCTGGTTAAAAAGCACCTTTTTTGACTTTTTAACCTAAGTTGCCGTGCCCATTGCTGGAAAACTCTCTTGTTTCCACGATTCCCACCATACGGCTGGACAGAGGGACACCTCTAGAACACAACCACAACCGACAGCAACATCTGATGTGCTCTCAAAATAAAACACAATTAAAAGCACTTTTTGACTTTTTTTAACCTAAGTTGCCGTGCCCATTGCTGGAAAACTCTCTGTTTCCAGTTGTTACAACACAAAGTTATGAAGTTGTTTGATTCTCAGCCCCGTAAATGCAACTCTCATAGCAAGGTAACTGGAAGGTGTCAACGACACGTTGGATTTGCGAAACAGAATAACAGTAAGGCATTGAGTGTTTGAAAATCAATGTAAACCACACTTTATTCAACACACTTTACATATTTACAGTATAGAACATTTATGTTTAAACAACACACCCCAACATTGGTCACCCCAACAATAATCAAAACTTGACCTCTTGGAGACCCTCCACCACCTTCAGCTATCAGCCTGGACAAGAAATGAGAGTGGGATTAAACAAAGCAAATACAAAAAAAAATTACTACAATATGTATAAGTAGTAAAATGAGTTATTCTCATCAAAAAAAACAAATACAATCAAAATAAATAATTATCTTCAGCTGCATATTTTGTATGCATTTGTTCATGTCATCTGCATGTGATTTACAAAAATAGTTGTTGTTCTATGTTACACATATTTATAATAAAAAATAAAAAAAATGAATAAACGTCTTACCACACAACTGACAATTCCATTTTTCTACACGCATTTTCTGAAGTTCCTCTTCAGATGTTCCCAGGCACTCCTCATGGAACCACCTTTCACAAGTGTCACACTGAATCTGAAAAAAAAAAAAAAAAAACGTATGCAATAGGATGAAAACAACTTACCTATTATGTCTCTTCTTTTTATTATTATATTACTAAAGCTATGTATAACCCATAGGTGTATGTGAAATACCATCTTGAGAACTCAACACTAGACGGCTATTGAACCAACTGCAATAGAGTAAAACTGTTTTTGAAGAGTTTAATTTCTAATATATGTACTGAAACATCTGTTTCAAGTTTCATATATTCAATGTAAAAAATTAATTTAACTTACATGTGACTGAAAGCAACTGTATTAAAGTCGTTTTGATGTTATGACAAAATCAAAACAAATACGTTGCACATGTTTCTTAAAGTATGTTAAAATCGTCATATACTTTAAATGTTCATGTCGGAAAAGTTACCACACTTTGGTACTCACACTGAGGATGGACACTACTAATAACTGACATAAATTTGCATTGAAAATGCATTTAACCCTTTATGTGTTGCATCTAGTTGTCCTCAACAGGTTTATTTTAATAAGATTATAAATTCTTACAGTATGAAAGTATTAAGAAACCATTATGTTAACCTAGTTATCCTTGTATGGTCCAGGTGTGGCCAGTGTCTACTTCTAGCAGTCACTGATCAAGAGGTAATTAATCAATCAATTACATTTTATTTGTGTAGCTCCTTTCATCAAAAAGGCAGTTCTATGTGCCTTGTTGCTGAAATGTATGAAGATGTAAAATTGAATACAGAAAAAAATCGCATTTGTCAAAAATTTAAATTTTGGAAACTATATTGTAGTTGTGTCATATCCAACTTTTAACATAAGAAATGTCCAGAAATTAAACACCTGAAATGAAGACTTGTCAACAGAAATGACATTACAACAACACACTGTCTCACTCATTTTGTAATTGGAGGCCCCGCTCCAGGTGGTTTTGCCAATGAACACAGGGAGCAGTTGTTCCCTGTCTCGAAAACTAAAATTAAACACAGTTTATAAAATTGTTAACTGTGAAATAATTGTAAAAACAGTGAAATTTAAAAAAATCTACATATCACACACATACTACATAAAATGTGTCATCATGTCTTCTTACAGTTACTGACGTTAAGACCACACACAAGTTAAATGTAAAATTAATAACAGCAAACTCTGAATTTCAAATGGGCAATGGTTTGAAGTTGGTAATGATGTACATCTGACATAATACAGAAAAATAGGGTGGATCATTTGATATCAACACACACACCAGATGCTGAGAGAATAAGTTCAGCAAACGATCTCCTTTCCTTTGCCATGTCTCTTGTGGAAGTACTAAATGACAGGGTTGGGGGATCAGGAAAAGCCTTCATCACTTCCTTGGCAATCTAAGAAAGCATTGAATACGTTAACTTTCACAATATTCTAAATATTCTCACCATTAACAAACAATATTTAAATGTAATTGTTAACTGACAAAATTTATTTGGAGATTTACATACCATTACCACAATGGACCGTCCTGCTGACAAGGATGGTCCATCACGTCCCCTTTCCATGTCATTTTTAACCAGTCAGCGTGTCCTATTGCTGAATTTCGGACTTTTAGGTATTCACTGCACAAATTTCACAATGTCATTAGTAACAAAAGGACACAATTTTAAATCATTGACAATTTAGTAATACATACGAATAACATATATGACATTCAAAAATACTGAAAATACTGTGTTACATCACAAATGTTCAGACATGACCTTAAAAAATATTACTTTTAAAAATTTAGGCATATAGATATGCTTTAACAACATGTCAAATATAGCAGCATTATGATCTAATTAAAGTAGGTATGCCTTCTTCTTTTTTTATAAAAAAAAAGAAATACACAGTCAAGATCTATTTTAAAGGGCGATGTAAGCATGCTGCAATTCATAAAGATAATATTCACTCAGTTTCACAGCAAAATACTCTTCCTAAGAAATAGTGTGATTTCTTTTTTGATCTTTTGTCATTTTTTTTATTAATTTTTTTTGTTAAAATTTAATACTTTTGTTACACATAATAAAACAGTAATATAAAATTTAAAAAACAATTAAAAAAGACTAACACAAACATTTATGACAAAATGTATTAACCTCTATGTGAAGCAAGTAAGAGGGGCTTGCAGCGCACACAACAATCGCAATCCCTCTATCCATACATAAAGACTTACTGTTGGGATCTGGGAGATCTACCACCTTTCTCCAGCAGAGAGCGCCCTGGGTCTCCTGAGTTGAAGCCTCCTGCACACCTGAGGCTGATTCACCTGATTAGGGAGACCTACTACTTAAGCAGCGGCCAGACCTGTCTTCAGCCCGGCGGAGTGTTGACCAGTTTTGCTTAGCAGAAACCTGAGCCTCAGCCTGCACATAGAATCTCAGTCTACTGTGGAGAGTAACCAGGTCCTAACCAGTCTCCTGTCTTCTCTGCTCCTAGGAAAACCGACTGAAGTCTGTAGCTCTGGAGGAGCTCATGTTTGAAACCTGCCTGCCTGCCCAGAGAAGCCAAAACCTGAAGATCCTCAGTCCTGAATCTCCCAGCTAGGATTCTCAGGGGAGAACTAGGAGAACAACTCAAGGTCTGAATCTGGCTAGGCTGAAGCTAAGCTCTGCCACTGCTGAGCTCTCTGCTGAATCCACAGTCTCTGGACCCAAACCGTTCCCTCTCTCCATTGATCAGTCCTGGAACCTCATCAGGTACAAATCAGAATCAAGACTCTGTCAAGACTCACTGCTATCTGGCTAACAAGCAATCCCTCTCTGCAGATTACTCCTGTGATACCAGTCCACGGACCAGTACCAGAACCTGTCTGATCATTTACTCTGTGTGTGCTTCCAAAATAAACTGTTTAACTTTTCCTCCAGTCTCCTGTGGTGTTCTGCATGTGGGTTTAATCACAGAGACCC
>JAGKQL010003963.1:1358-17028 GCA_018398635.1 Cyprinodon brontotheroides | reverse complement strand
CATGAAGTACTCTTTCTTCTGTGGCCTACAAGAAGCCGAGGTCGTTTGACACATGCACAATAGCCCATGAAATATTCCAGACATTCTCGGGAGGGGCTGCCTATGGGAGCATTAATGGACATGACATTTAGTTAAAATGGAAAACGGTTCTGGAGAGGGAGACACTTTCTTTTTTTACCTTTATCTGTGATGGTTGGAAAATAAAAAGCTTTATATATCCTTTTCAGAATTATAGAATAAGAAGCATTGATTGAAAATGAGGAACTATAGGTTCAGTGTGAAAGCAAACTAATTTATTGTGCTTAGATCATGCAATGTTGCTTTGTTTGAATCCTGATAGGGCATTCACCAAAATTGAATTACGTTCACACCGATCGCAGCAAGAGCAGCAAAATCGCGATCTGCTGCTTCATTTTTGCTGCTTTGTACCAGTTAGCAAAAGTGGGTCTGCTGCGCGTTGGGAAGCTACTCTATCCTTTCTCTGCCTTGCAGCTATAATTGCTGTAATCAGTGGGAATAAAGTAGTTTTAATATGTTTTTAAGGCGAGAAAATACACCTGAAAACTTCCAGATTACCATCCTGCCTTCCAATGTTATTTCTGTCGAGCCGCCAGACCCCCACATACAAGCGGTGCGCGTGTCAGTAGGAATCCCATTCAACAGCAGCAGCCTCTGGTCCGGTTGCCTCCTCGCGGTTCACCGCAGCAGCTGGTGGTAGGTGTTTTTCATCTTAATAATCCGATCTGCAGGCACCGGAATAATAAAAGCGAACATATTCTGGGCCGGGCAGGATTTCTGCATTTTAGCTAATTTAGCGCGCCAATAAACTGTTTCAGAGGAGTGATCAAAGCCGCTTCTGTGTCATCAGCGCATGTGTCTCTCTCCCTGCCAGCTCCCAGATCAGCTTCTGATTGGTTGACCAGGCGTCGAGCAGCAAAAGTTCAATTTTTCCATTCTCGAGCAGCAGCTGCGCTGCTTTCGGCGAGATGCCACGCTTGCCAGATAAATAATGCCCGCTCAGAAGCTTCAGCATGCTCAAAAAGTGCATGCAGGACCTTTTGTTGCGCCTTGACGCGACAACCATTGACTTTGCATGTAACCTCGCTGCTTCTTTCGCGCCTGCTGCGTCCGGTGTGAACGCAGCATTAGGCTGAGTCCAGTCACATCTGGACAACTGTAAAGTTGCCCTCCCCCTCAGCAGGTGTGGGACTGCATGGTGGCGTGTGTGCTTCCTGCAAACCTGGTTTCTAATTTGCTTATTTTATGAGCACACACTGCACTTAGCAATATCAATTGGATTAGACCTACCTGATATAACCAAGACTGTTGCTTCATTTTCAGCTGCAACCGTCCCCCCATCCCGACTTCATGCGATGATCACAGAACGACACATGAACTCAACTTCAACTGTTACAATTAAATAGTCAATTTGGAAAAATCACAGGTTTTTAATATCCTTCTTCCTGGTTATGTGTCGAGAAAATGTTTACTTCAGTCCTGTGGAAAGCATGTTAGCCTAAAGACAATGCAAATTTCATCATGGCAATTTTACATTCAACTATCCATACATTTATTAATATGTATTCAGATTGGACCAAAGGTGCAAATAAACACCCGTGTTTTTTTTTAAAGCAAACATTGGATGCATAAATTAGAATTTATTGTCGATTTTCTCTCTTCATATAAACTCCAATTTAAAAATGAATAATAAATCAGTTATTTACACCACCTGTAAAAGCTGCCTTTGCTACAGAGAAACTAAACATTTTATATAGCCATCCACAAGCGTCTGGTACAGTCCTGGATACATATTCAACTACTGCTCTTTGGTAGAGTCGGTGAAGATCATTTAAAACGGTCAGCTTGCCGCTGCAGGCTTGGCTCATTTGCACAGTCCATACATTTTTAACAGGGTTCAGTTCAGGGTCCTTGCAGAAGCGTAATGTCAGCCTGTTTAATGCATTTTGAAACCAAGTCGCTCTTTGGGATAATTCTCCTTCTGGAAAGCCACTTTCTGCCAAACAGTTTTTAGTTTTCTTAATTCCAGCCTTAATTCCTCCTTTGGCAGTGAATTAGACCCTCAGCATGATATCCCAACCACTTTGCTTGACTGTTGGTAGGGCTGGACGATATGGCTAAAAAATAAAATCTCGATTTTTTTAGTCATCTTGTACAATTACGATTTTGATCGATCTTAATTCAAGCATTAAAAACTACATGCAGTTATTTTATAATATGTTTACTTTATTCTAAATATATGGTGCAAAGTGACAAATATTTAGCCAACAATAAACATTTAAACTTAAATATTCATAACATAGATTTTGTGCAAGTAACACAAATGTTTCCCCCAAAAAATAATTGTACAAATTTTTTATCAGTAAAAAACGTACACCTTTATATTCAGAAGAAAAAAGAACTTAATTTGCTGAAATATGTAATTTATCAAACAATCAATAACTTGTATTGATCTTCTGGGAAGTAGGTGGTTTTTAAACAGTTGCTGTTGAGATCCCAGTTCATATTGATATAGTTAAACTCATGTACGACTGAAGAGACTGACTGGACCAAAAATATGTAGTAGCTCCAAAAAACAAAGCAGAGTCCAACTTGTCGTGTTTCGACTCGGCGGATCATATTTAAAATCACACACTTTTAGCATTTGAAGGAAGTCTGGCTTCTCTACGGTGTAATGGGAACCATGTCCATCCCAATATGAACAGCTACAGCATCAGTCATCTGCTTCCACCGCACTCTACGCTCGTTGGTCGACACCGATTTAGAAAATGAGGCATCCAGGGTTTATGCTCTTTTCTTGTCTTGGTCTTGTTTGTCTTTGCTCCTGCTACCGACGCTGCACTCCCAAAGCTGCGACTGGAGTGAAGTGATTCTGTGGCGTGCCTTAGATGCTGAAACAAGTTAGTTGTGCTGCTAGTCTTGGTTTTGATTAACCTGACTCCGCCAGATGGATTTGCTCCGCATATCCATCTGGAAACCTTCCGTTGAAGTAATTTTGGGAAGGGGCGAAAATACTGGTTAGCTGATTGGCCTATGTTGGTGATAGACGGGCCAAATAAACCAATCAGATCAACGAAGCATATGACGTACTAACAGAGCGACGACGAAAACACAACCACAAGCCAGGCTACTCTTGCCGAAACCAGTCGGGAGAAGAGCAAAAATATCTTTTCCTCTGAGAAAAGCCTCCAGAGCAGTGTTTCGCTCTTCTTTCAGTGAAGAAATACTCTGTAAGTCTGATAAAACTTGCTCGATAGCCACGCTAACGCTAGTTTCATCGGCTGAAGCCGCCATGTTCTTTAGACTGAACTGTCGCGCTTCTCGTTGCGCCACACCTCAACCTTCTCAAAGCTAACGCTGATTGATCGCCTGCTTGGTGAACGCCCAAATTTTCTTTAACGGAGAGTCTCCAGACTGATCGTGGGTAAGTGAAACTTGAAAGCTCGCGAGATCAGATGGTCTCAATGCAGGCTAACCTAGGGGACTCCACCAAGCAACTGGCTGGAGATAATAACCAGACAAATTCCTTTGATTAATTATTACCACTAATTTTAAATAATCTAAGAAATGTTCCCATTTATCATTAGTTACAAAAAAGAGGAGTCTAATAATTTTTGTTGTATAAATACATCAGCATGTACCTAGATGCTCAGCTTCTTTGGTTTTCTAAGAATCCTCTAATGATCAGCTTTGTTTTAATATATTTATTTCCCTCCAAAGATCCTGCAGCCCAAATTTTCACTTTGATTTGTTGTAAACCTATTTACCAAAACTAAGTTAACATATAAACCTCACAGAAAGTGTAATAACTAATGAGTTTTATCATTTTAGGAGCTGTTAGGATGACTGTAGCCTTTTTGTTTTCATAAAAGCAGTAAAACCATAGCCGACCTTTTTAATGCTTTTATATGGATAACAAATAAAAAAAATACCTGAGGTTCCTGTAAGACTCCCATTCAGGTCCATACCTAGTCTCATACTCAAATTCTGAACCATTTTAACAGATCATTATACTTAAATTACTTGTTATATTTTCATTGTTTACAGAAGAGGCAGCCTTCATTTCCTCTGGTTTACCAAATGTGACTAAATCCATATATCCTCATGGAAAATTACCCAAATTCTTACAAGCCTTTATAAATACTTTAGTCAATGGAGCAATAATGTGCTGTGAATCGTCGCCTCTGTTCATATAAACTCTTCACAGCATGCCCATCCATCTTCCCTGTCAGTAATTTAATGTAGTCATTGATCAGGGCGCTCCGTCTCTTCCGTCAGCCCTGCCTCTCTTTATCCATCTTCATCTCCATCAGGACCCATGGCTGAGGCGGCCTCCGGCGCGACATTGGTGTCCAGCGGTAACAAAAACATGCCGATACTCAACGGAGAAAGGAATGAGGGTCAGATCGCTACGCACGGTCGTAATGATCACTCAGCGGTGCCAGGAGCCAAGGTCAGAGAGATAAAGTGGAGGATGCTCGGTTACACATTCAGCTGAATTAGCTCACCACCAAAAAGACAACATGGTTATGCATTAAAAGACAAGAATTTGTTGTGATTATTAGTGTCTGGAATTTGCATTTGTTAATGTATTTTCTAAAACCCCTGTGCTCGTGCATCTGTCAGTTAATCACAAAACATCTGCCTGATGTTGTTTTGCTTGTGAGAAACTGTAAATACATCTACAGCAGTTGACTCCCAGCATCTGCATTTGCATCTCCCGCCTTTGTTCTCCGTGTTATTAAACCAAGGCACCAGGAATCCTGCAGTGATGAATGGTGTTTGGCTCTGGTTTGGACTGTGCACCAAACCAGGAGGCGGGCTAGCAATCATAAATGATACGGCCCTCCTTTCCAGCTTTCCAGCTGATTCCCCGCTGCTCAGAAACAATATATCACTTAATATTACTGGCCTTATGTAGGTTTACATTTATACACCCCGTCTGTCATTGTGCTATTTATGTACGTCCTTGAGTGACAAATATGCCACTCGAGTGCAAAGCTGCATTTTCCTTGGCCCACATTGTACCTGCTACACAGGAGTCTATTTATTTGTTACCATAATTTTCATGTTATGTAAACTTTCATTTATGATCGCATGCTGGAGAGATGTTAACAATGTTGTCTCACAAAAAGAAAATGTCTGGATTATATAAAAACTGGCAAATACTGGATATGAACGTAAAGATTATGTTGAACATGCAGATATTTTGACAACGATTAAAGGTATAGAGGACGATCTATAGGGGCCTGTTTTTAATTTATATATAAATTATCTATTGATTTATATATTTAAGAGTGTTTTGCGAATGTTTTGAGATTATGGGGCTATAATTGCTGTGACATGGCTACACAGCTATACAGTTGTCTAAGTGCAATTTTAATGAAAAGAATGTTTATTTTCAATCTTATTGTTATCATGATAGTATCAAAAAATATTGTGGTAAAACTTTAAGGTCATATCTACGGAAGAGGATTAGGGCCAGTGGAAAAAAAAAAAAGTTAACTGATTTTTAAATTTTATTTCAGTTTAGTATGAGAAAAAAAGTCAGAATTCTGAGAAAAAAGTCAGAATTCTGATTTTTTTCCCCATGTTAAACTAAAATAAAATGTAAAAATCAGTTAACTTTTTTTCTTTTTTCAGTGGCCCTAATCCTCTTCCATACATATCACACAGTCCCACTTCTTAATAATAATAAAAAAAATTTTTTTCTGTTTTCACAGATTTAATTTTTCAAAATATTTAAGTTTTTTAATATTCAATTCTTAATTAGGTTTTTTTACTTACTTTTTTAACCTCTTTTTAAAGAGGTTACAGTTTTTTAGATAAATGTTTAATTGCATTTTACAGATTACAATCATTTACATTCAAATACAAATGTTGGCTCTTGATCCTTTTGTTGTTGCTAACTTTCATGCACACCAATCAAAATGTGTCTTTGACCCTCAATGATAATACACTAAAATGCAGCAAGTGTAAAAGTTAAACTGATAAAAGCAGCCTAGGTTAATAAAATTTAATTTCTTGAATGCATTGTTTAATATCCAAATTATAATTTTCTATTTTTTTATTTCCATCTATAATAAGTGTTCTAAGTTTGCAGCAATAATGGAAAAAATTCACTCCATACAGCAGGAGCAAACATCTATAAAGGAGAAATCTGGACATATTCAAAACCGAACGGAGAAAGTTCTTTAAATATGAAATTATTTCATACTGTTCAATAAATAATAAGTGTTTTAATTCAGAGTAATTTTTCATTTGAATGTGCTTTACTGGAAGCATCCATGTTTGTCAAAAGGAACACTACTGCCACCTAACAGTTAGTGACGTCATTTAAAAGCGTGTATCAGGCTGTTGATCAAATCCTAGTGTTGTATCTGGTGTTTTGTCCCAACGCGCTATTATAAAAGTCATCTTGAAAACATTCTTCTTCAAACATGCTGGCTATGATATTGCTTTTTGTTTTTCTTCTGGCCAGTAGTTCGATGGCAAATCCTCCCTCTTTCAGTTGGCAATCCAACGCGACCAACCCGTCCGTGGAGGATCAGGAATCAGAAAGGTGGAATAACTCTTTTTTTTTCACCTTTTACCCGATGTATTCCAATATCCAGCTGCCATGCTGCGATCGGCATTGTCAGTTTCACTATAGCACTAGTGAATTTCAAATGGTGAAGGTCTTCTGCAAATCTTCAATAATTGTTGTTGATTGCAGATGTGTCTAGTGTGGATTTCCCATTGATTTTGCTTTGTAAAGCGGGGAAGATAACTAGGCTTACCGCACCGTGGCGTCACTGCTTGAAGATGGCAGGAGGGAGGGGCTACTTATATTTGTGTAAAAAATGGCCGCTCCCAGACTCAGTGATTGCAACTGAAAATTTTTGTTTTTATTTCTTTTTACTGATTAACCCAAAATTCATTGAACTCACCCATGCTAAACGCGATAGTTTTAGGTATTGATAACGCATCCATTGATTATTCCCTTGCTGACCGGACTTTTCCCCTTTAAAACTTTCCTCGCCATGACTGAGGTGATCACTGTAACTGAAACAACTCACCTAACCAGACCAGTAAACAACAGAGTAAAAAAGTTTTGCTTGGTTGTTCTGAAGTTTTACTGTTAACAGGCTCAGGTAGCTGCTAATCCACACCTGCCTTAGCCTGAATTGCAGCATTCCAGCAGCCTGATGTGCACAGCAGCAGAAAAAAAATCTGAAGAATTAGATGTGAAACAATCTACAGTATAAATAACTCGCCCATTACTGCTATTGTCAAACATTGCACCCATATAGAAAACAAAGGAAATGTAACAGTTTGTAATTCAGTATGATTTGTTCCTAATGCTGGTACACTAACAGATCTACTCTGCCTGAGGCCATTTTTGCATTTTAAAGCACTGCCAGGCCATGAAACAAGGAAACCACCCAGAACACAATGTCTGCAAACAGATTTTTATTTTTCTGTACTGAACTTGAAGAAGGTTTTAGCTCCGTGTGGCTCTAACATATATCTAGGCTGGTTATGTTGCCTACTTTAAATCTTTACATTTAAGTTAAAATGCCTTGGGTTGGAAAATTAAATCTAACTCAAAAAGGACAAAGTATTCAACATGTTTACAAAAATAAGACTATTCAACAACATTATTGGACACATTTTAAGTGGTCAGGTTGAATTATGTACAATTCAGTAGGTATAAGTGTGTGTTATGTCATAGCCATTATGGCTAATTTTGGTCACTGGGAACCAATACAGCTTGTCCTGCTTTTCTTTGCAACTCTGAAAGTGTAGATTATACTTCTGCAACCGCGCATCAAATGTCAACTGCGTGCAGTCATGAACCAGTTTTGCTGTATGTATTCTGCGTCGGTCTGGAATTTCTAGGGACGTTTAGCAGTTTCCGCCAAAGCGCAGGAGGAGCCTGTTCCCGAACCACTTAAGAACCGGATGGCCACCAGAGAACTTTAGCTGGGGGTATGTTTATCTTCCAAAACAGCAGCCGTAGCGTCTGCAAGATATACACAGATCATATCCTTAGAGTTGCTAGATGCCGAGAAGAGGAACGGAGTTCTCTTAATGGTGGCAGCAGACTAAGGAGCAGCGAAGGCTGTCGATGCAGTTGTTCCTCGGTTTTTAAAAATAATGCGCCCCGGCACCGAATCGATAGAAGAAGACAAGCAGACAGCGAGGAAAGGCATACCAAGGACCAATCACAGCTGCTTTTTTGTCTCGCACTTCAGCTGAGTCTTCGCAGGCTTGCGACCATCCAATGCATAGTCAGGATTTATTTGAGGTCTTGGCGGCGGCGGTTTGCAGAGCCTCTGCATAAAGTGGTTGCGCACAGGGTACTAGATTGTGGTTTACCCCAGGGCTATGCGTAGAGCATAAATTGGCCTTAAGGCTGCAGATCCTCTACATCAATCTCCAACAGGGACATGCCATGCCCCCCTGCTGTGCTTAATTCAGGACTGTGAGATTTCTATCCATCTCTTTAGCTGTTGACCTGAACACGGGGGTAAAACAGAGACAACATGACTAAACGGACACAATTTCTCAACTCCTGCTCTAGTTAAGTATTCCTGAAGCCATGTCCAGAACCAGATTTCTGCAACACCTACTGTCTGGGTGTAAATGACAAGCAAAACTGAACCAGACCATGTCAGACACAACCGAACCACGCTAAACTGGTTTGTTTGTCTCCCTTCATCCACCAGGAGGCGCCTGGTTCTGGTCCGCCTCCTCACACACCTGCTGATGGTTTCCTCGTTAAACGGAGTGTTCTTAAGCTGCAGACTGTCACTACTTCGATGCCAGAGTGTTTGCCAGTTTAGGGTACTCTAGCCAGGCTGTGTTTGCTGAGTCAAGCTGAGTTTTTGTCAACCTGAGTTTAACTTTGTTTTGTCTTTGCCTCTTGGCAGGAAGTTGTCCTGCTAACTGGATTTCTCGGACCTTCTCTCCCTGGAAGGATCAACTGAGCTTCAAACTGAGCTGGGGGTTCAAACAGGAGGTTTGGATCCACTTTCCCCAAGAGATGGTTTGAGCTTTCCACTAAGAAAGGGATTATTCTCCACCTACGACCCGTTCAAGTACCGCAGGAAATCTAAGTGGCAGTCAGCATCTCCGTTCTCCAACTATCAACCGCATTCTGGGTTAAAGCTGTTCCGCCCTCCACTGAATCAGAGCACACAGACAGGAGTCAAAGATACAATAACTTCACTGGAAACGTGAGTCGGCAACCCAAAACCTCTTCTCCAAGTTTCACAAGTCAAATTCCCCACTGAGCCTGAACTAACCAGTGTGTCTTCCCCTCATTTTACAGTTCCGGTTGAGCAGTGTTCAGAGCAACACTTCTCCCCTTGTTTTACTTCTTCAATAAAACCTGTTTTTCCTTTTCCAGGTCTCTCTGTTCGGTTTTTCTGCATTTTTAGGTCAGAACTTTGTAACATCATGACACAGATAACAAAGAACACATGAGCAGACCGAGCCATATCCTTACACTCAGCCTCTATAATCATGATATTTCGGACATTAATAAAAAACTAGCTTCCCTTGAGTGAGACACAATTTCCATTGAGGATTCTGTTTAGCAGTGTGATGAACCTCAATATCTGTCGTTGTTTCCTGTGTCTGTAAGCCCTGATTAGACTATCGCTTATCGTATCCACTTCACAAAAGCCGACTCTGTCAAGTAAATTCACCATTCTTTGCCTGACACACCGCACGAAACTACGAAAAATCACATTTATAACCAAACTTGTTGAATGTTACAGGTGCTGGTATGTTGGTTTCCTTGATTCCCTATAGAGAGCACCAGTACATTAGATCGCCACTAGGAGGTGAGGAACCATGCAAGTGTGTTGTGTAAACTGTCGTAAGGAACCGAGCTCGGCACGGTTAACTGATCCAAGCTCGGTCCAAACTCAGCACGGATTGGTTTCGGAGGGTAGTGTAAATGGGGCTTTTAGAAAGAACTTCGAAGTCCCAGACTCAAAACCTGGAGAAAACTAAAAAACGCGGCCTCTTGGCTAGATCATTCCAACAAACACCTATCGAACAACGCAGCATAGGATAAGCTTTCCTAAATCTTTAAGAAGCCTCACTTTTCCAAAACAGAGATCAGCAGTGATCATTTTTGATAATTTCATGTGTTTATTGTTGTGTACAGTAAGCCAAAGAGAAGCCAATGGTGACCGTATGGTACCCAATGCAGACATGTTTAGAGCTGCAAACAGCAGTGGAAAGCCGCGAAGAGGTGACCGGGCCAGAGGCTTCTGTTGAACGGGATTCCCAGTGACAGCGCACCGCTGGTGTACGGGGTAGGGTTGTCAAAAGTATCGATACTCAAAAAAGTATTGATACTGAGAAGTTGTATCCGGATGCAATACTCATTTTCAAAAGTATCGATACATTGCTGCTACCACCTGTGGCACCTGAACAGTCAATCATCTTATGCGCAGATTAGAGGAAAATGCACTTTCTTGAACACTGTGTGATTGAATAATTTTGTGCACTTTTCGGTTTCAGACTGTTTTTTCATAGCGGGTGCAGCTGCTGTAAGGTATAGCTGCTGAGAATTGTTTTTGGCTAGTGTCATTGTTATGTGTGTAAAGCATAGCCAAGGAAGAAACACTAAGTTTTTTATCAAGCTTGCTTAATATTTGTGCACAGCATACAACCTCAAAATATTGTTTATTGTATTTATTTTTATCTATTTATTGTATTTTGTTTATTAATGATAAAATTCCTGTTGTAATTTTGGAGTCTTTTTGTTTTTATCCTTGGTGGTATCGAAAATGACATTGACGAAGTGTCAATATATTTGTACTTAGTATCGGTATCGAAGTTGAAAAGTTTAGTATCGTGACAAACCTATGTACGGGGGTCTGAGCGCCTCCGACAGCTTAAATAATTTTAGAAGGCAGGATGGTAATCTGGATGAAATGACTGCACAGATTAAGTTTTCATGTGGAATATTTCACTTATAAAACATATAAAAACTACTTTTTACCCAATCGATTACAACAAATATAGCTGCCATTGTTCCAGGCAAAGAAAGGATATGGTAGCTCCCGCCCAATGCTTAAAACAGACCCACTTTTCGACCGCATAGCTAGAGCAGCAAAGATGCTTCAGTCAGTAAGGCCAGAACCAAACTTTGTAATTAGCATAAAAAATGAAGCAGCACATGCGTTTTTGAACAAAATGATACGCATTAGCCTTTCAAAATGCAAAACTTACAAATAGAGCAGTGTATTCTCATTATGAGTTAGTATGAAATCGCACGAAAAGTTATGCACCGTATTCTAAGTAAGTTTTGGGCGTTTTTTCATCGTATTTCATCTTCGCAGCACCATTGCGCATGCGCAATTTAACATACAATTAACCCTAACCCTAACCCTAAGGTAGCAAAACAGCAAGCAACGTAGTTAGAGACGTCTTGATAGTAAATACACCATATATTGCCAAAAGTATTTGCTCGCCTGCCTTGATACATAGCGAGCTTAAGTGACATCCCGTTCCTAATCCATAGGGTTCAATATGACGTCCACCCTTTGCAGCTAGAACAGCTTCAACTCTTCTGGGAAGTAGCTGTCCACAAGGTTTAGGAGTGTGTTTATGGGAATTTTTGACCATTCTTCCAGAAGCGCGATTTGTGCGAGGTCGCACACTGATGTTGGACTAGCTGGCCTGGCTCTCAGTCTCCCGCTCTAATTCATCCTTAAAGGTGTTCCCCATCGGGTTGAGGTCAGGACTCTGTGCAGGCCAGTCAAGTTCATCCCACACCAGACTCTGTCATCCATGTCTTTATGGACCTTGCTTTGTGCACTGGTGCACAGTCATGTTGGAAGAGAAGGGGCCAGCTCCAAACTGTTCCCACAAAGTTGGGAGCATGGAATTGTCCAAAAATGTCTTGGTATGCTGAAGCATTCAGAGTTCCTTTCACTGGAACTAAGGGGCCAAGCCCAGCTCCTGAAAAACAACCCCACACCATAATCCCCCTCCACCAAACTTTTACACTCTGGGCACAATGCAGTCAGACAAGTACCGCTCTTCTCCTGGCAACCGCCAAACCCAGACCCGTCCATCAGATTGCCAGATGGAGAAGCCCGACTTCGTCACTCCAGAAGGCAGCGTCTCCACTGCTGCTCCTAGAGTCCAGTGGCGGGGTGCTTTACACCACCGCATCCGGACGCTTTGTACTGTAATCTCTTGGTGATGTATGGTTTGGATGCAGCTGCTCTAATTCAGCATGGAAACCCATTCCATGAAGCTTCTGCGCACTGTTCTTGAGCTAATCTTGAAGGCCACATGAAGTTTGGAGGTCTGTAGTGATTGACTCTGCAGAAAAGTTGGCGCACCTCTTTCGCACTCTCTTGCTGCCAAGCATCCGGCTGACCCCTCTCCCGTCAGTTTACGCGGGCCTGCCACCTCTCGCGGGCTGAGTTGCCAATCGCTTCCCCAAACACTTCCATTTTCTATATAATACAGCTGACAGTTGACTGTGGAATATTTATTTAGCGCGGAAATTTCCACGACTGGATTTGTTGCACAGGTGGCATCCTATCACAGTTCCACGCTGGAATTCACTGAGCTCCTGAGAAGCGACCCATTCTTTCACAAATGTTTGTAAAAAGCAGTCTGCATGCCTAGGTGCTTGAATTTATACACCTGTGGGGCGATGGAAGTGATTGGAACACCTGATTCCAATAATTTGGATGGGTGAGCAAATACTTTTTGGCAATATAGTGTATCTCACTGTTTTTCCCATTTTTACGTCCGTCGCGGAGATCGGCTTTTTTTGTCTGTCTGCCTGCGCATGCGCACTGATCTGTTTTTTTGAGGAAAAACGTCCAAAACGTCCAAAATAGTGTGCATACCTTTTCGTACGATTTCATACAAACTGATAATGAGAATATGTTGAATAGAGTCAGTGCAATTGTGCGCGAATGTATAAAAGTCTAAAAATGTCCTAACATTTGAATTCATTGGGAGCACTCTGCTCTGCACATCAGGGGGAAGTAAAGGTGTCAGTGCTGCCTGTGATGAATGGCGCTGCAGAAAGCTCTCAGCTCCCTAAACTCAATGATCTGTATATTGATCTACTCATGTTTTATCACTCCCCGTGCAGAAACTGAGTCTACCAAAGAAAAAAATCTTAATCTAATGAACAGATTCATTTTATTTTCTCATACCTAACCATATGAGGTACACCCAAAATTAGTAAAGGAGGTCGAAGTGAGAGAGTGCTGTTGCTCCAAGTTTGTCCATGGCCTTCAGCTAATCACTCCCAGAGCAGCAGAAAATCAGTGCATGCAGCGGACCTCGACAGGCCCTGTCATGTCCGAAACCGTAAAAGCACCGCAGGCAGACAGCAACATATGTGTGACTGTAACTGACAAGGAAGACATTTCAGAAGCCTTAAGCCCAGGAACAGACACACGTCCCACCAACTCTCTGCCAGCTGTGACGATGCATGTTGCCTCTGAAGCAGTAAAACTCTTGACAGCTCCCCACATGTTTGGTGCTCCTCCACCTCTCTGTGTCATGTGAGGAAAATACACTCAGAGCTAAAACAAAAACAATGAATGATTCTCATTCTTTAAGAGTCGAGAAGCAGCAACACCCTTCCTGGGTATTAAAGGCAGCATTCTCTGCAAGTTAGGCAAGGCTCAGCTGAGTTTAGAGCACAGAATGAATAATGCAATGCCGCGCAATGACAGGCTTGATAATGAATGATGCAGGAAAATACCGGGGCTCCATGCAACCTCCAGTTCATTTAGCACCTGGGGGACCTCTGCTTCTAAAATGCAATGCTCTGCATCGGCACTGCAAAAGAATTTAATCTCAATAAGTCTTTTTTTTTTCTTAAAAATAAGTGCATTTTTTTTCTTGAGAAATACGGAGTGTGTAAGTGTACACACTTAATGCGGTGAACATCATTATTTACATTTTAAAATAAGAAAAAAATATATATATTGTCTTATTTGGCCACTGAATCCCCCTTAAAAAGATGTTTCTTTTTTCTCTTTTAAAACAGCTTTTATTATTTTATTTTATATTTTTTTTATATTATTTTTTTTCTATTTCTATGTATTTCTTTTTTAATGCTTTTTTGTAGCACTTTGAGGCCTTTTTGGTGAAAAGTGCAGTATAAATTAAATGAATAATAATTATTATTATTATTTCAAGTGCATATACCCAACTATCTTATTTTAAGAGTAAAAATACTCATTCTATTGCCGAATTGCCTTATTTACCTGCTCAAATTAAGGGTAAATACACTTAATTTAAGAAATTTTTACTACTTTTTAGATAGTTTTTTGCAGTGTGACCTGGACATCAACGTGCAGTACAAGCCATGCAGGCACCTGCTCACAGAAATCTATAGAGGGAAAGCCCTGATTCAGCGGAGAGAGGATCAGAGTCAGCTGATCCAAGGTCAGCTCAGCATCAAAGCTGTCCCTGGGGTCACTGTAGGGCAGCGGTGGGTAATTCCAGGTCCTGAGGGCCGCTATCCTGCAGCTTTTAGATGTGCCTTGGGTTCGACACACTTGAATCAAGTAATTAGATGATTGAGATGACACTGGAAGAACTAACTGCATGCATTTGATTCAGGTTTTGTTTGAACTAAGATGGATCTAAAAGTTGCAGGAAACCAGCCCCCAGGATATGGAAATGCCCACCCCCGCTCTAGGGGAAGGATGTCAGTGGTCCCTCAGGTTGCCAGGGTTGTTAGTCACATGCTGCAGAGGGTCAGGTCAGAGACCCCTGAGCTACAAGGTTTTCTGTGACAGTGAAAGCATGTGATTTTTTTTTCTTTTAGGGGAGAGAGGGAGTGCTGGAACGGTCTCCCAGGAGGTGAAAGAGAGATGGCAGACACTGAGAGGGACCAAGCTGATGATATAAGGGGTGAAGAATTAAAAAAATGCTGCTGGGTGGTACTCTTAGAACCCTGGATGGATTTAAAGTTCTCAGTTTAAACTTTTACCAAGTTTGCTGTAAAGATCCTCAAGGTTTGCTCTTTTTATTTTCTATAAAAATACATTTAATAAGGCTATGAATACTAAAAATAAAATATGAGACATAAAAAAATGTGTATATATATATATATATATATATATATATATATATATATATGACATATCACCCAGCTATGGAAGATACTGAAGAGGATTAGGGCCACTGTAAAAAAAAAAAAAAAGTTGACTGATTTTATTTATTTTATTTCAGTATATTATATGGAAAAAGTCAGAATTCTGACTTTTTTCTCAGAATTCTGACTTTTATTGTCAGAAATTCAGTCAAAATTCTGAGATTAAAGTCCGAATTCTGAAAAAAAAAGTCTGAATTCTGAGATTAAAGTCAGAATTCTGAGAAAAAAGTCTGAATTCTGAGATTAAAGTCAGAATTCTGAGAAAAAAGTCTGAATTCTGAGATTAAAGTCTGAATTCTGAGATTAAAGTCTGAATTCTGAGATTAAAGTCTGAATTCTGAAAAAAAAAAAGTCTGAATTCTGAGATTAAAGTCAAATTCTGAGATTAAGTCGAATTCTGAAAAAAAAAAGTCTGAATTCTGAGATGAAAGTCTGAATTCTGAGAAAAAAGTCTGAATTCTGAGATTAAAGTCAGAATTCTGAGATTAAAGTCAGAATTCT